>JAYDYQ010001639.1:0-112226 GCA_034814905.1 Penstemon davidsonii
TGACTAATGGACATCCATATTATATATATTTTATAACACTCCCCCTTGGATGTGCATTGCTTATGGAATATGCCTTATTAAAAACCTTGTCAGAAAAATCCGGTGGGAAAAGCCTGAACAAGGAAAAAGAGTACATATTCAGTGCCGGCCCAAGTGCTAGGCAACTTGGGCCGGCGCCTAGGGCCCCCGATGTGGAGGGGCCCCAAAATTACGTGTTATTAGTGGCCCGTCATATAATTATTATTTATACATAAGTAATGTTATTTTATTACTAAAGTTCAAGCTAGCACATTTGGTAGGTATTGTGTTGTTTTCTTTCAGCCTTATGCCACGGGTTCGAAACTCCACTCAAACATCTCACTTTTTTATTATATCTTTCTGCCTTTTTTCTTTCTCATTGAGAAGATGATTAATACATTTTAATCTATAAACTATTAACGTTATTTATCCAAAAAAAAAAAAGCTATATAGATGATTATACATATTAATATATTAACGTTTAATATATATTAATAAGCATTTTTTCTCGGTTATTTTATGCTTTTTTTTTAACAAATTCTTTCTCCCGGTTTCAAGGATTTTTTTACAAAATAAACATTTCATGTTATGATTTTCACTAAAAACAAATTTTATAACATAATCGAAAACGAATTTTTATTTAGATTACAAGCTTCTATTTATTTTTTAAAAGAATTGTTGATTCTTTTAGCACGGGCTCGCTCATAGACCATTTGTACTGATCAACAAATCATTGTCGATATAATTTAAATGATACTATTTTTTTAAGATATTTATATTTTATCGTTTGTGGAACAATTATTACTTTATTATGACTTTTGCTGTCATTTATTATTACTTGTTATATATAACTATCTTAATGATGAAAAATTTAAAATTTAACGACGGACACTCGTTGTGGAATTATATTTAATTAGTACATATACTTGTAAAAATTCTTTTGCTAAAAGAGTATTTTTAAAATTAAAAATTATAAAAATATATTCACGAGTAATTCAATGAAAAAAGTTTAAGTGAATTTGTCATTTAATTTTGTACCTGGAATAATGTCAATAAGTAGTAAGTATTTTTGCATTTTAAAAAAAATTAAGTATATTTTTTTATAACATGGGGCCCCGATTTTATAATTCGTCTAGGGCCCCCGAATATCTAGGACTGACCCTGTACATATCCATATGGGGTCGATAAGCGTGTAACACTGCCTCGTTAAAACCTTGTCAAGAAAATCCATTGGGACAAAACTTGGACGAAGGAAAAATAGTACAGTGTATAAATTGTTATTAATGACACGCTCCCCCTAATGCCAACACACAATCCACTAGTGGACGTTTTACGGTATCGTGGTTCATCTTTCTGAATGATTTAGGTGGCAATGTTTTGTGCAGATCATAAAGGTAACCAATTTCTGCAGAACACACTAATTGGGGGACTATACTTCTTGAGCGAAATAGACTAATAATTGTTCCACGTAATTCATATTTTACACCATTCCAATGTTTTTGTGTTGATACGTAATGGACATCCATATCCATATCCATATTATATTATATTTTATAACAAAAAAACACTTTTTACCGCCACGTACGATATCTCAAAAAGAGTGCACGCCGTCGTTTCGATTTTCCCCTAATTTCAAATTCTGCTAAAACCCTCACCCCAAAATACAATTTACTTTTTTGAATTTGATATATATATCTGTTATGTGTTAATGAAAATACAACAAGTTTTTGATTTCAATGAAATGGATTCGGAAAAAGAAATGGAGAAAAATGAAGAAGAGATTGAGCATGTAGATAATGATTGTTCCGACGATTCCATGGAGGATGAGAATAATGTAGATGAAGAAGAAGAATCACACTCCGAGGTTTATTTTGTACTAGTTTCTCACTTATTTATTTTATTTTATTTTGTTTTCTGATTTGGTTGAGCATTTTATTGTGGTATTGTACGTTTTACTTCATAGGTTGTACCTTGAACTCCGTTTTAATCAAATCCCTTTCGATCTATTATCAGTATTTTCGTAATATTACCCGACTAGTTAGCTTGTCATTACAGATAGATTCTTCGTGTTTTTCAAATATTGTGATATTTACCTATTTATTTATTTATTTATATCTAAGTTGAGGAAAATGGAATATATTGTTATTTTTTTTTTTTTTTTGCTGCAGTAGCTAGTCTGTGCGGAATGAAAATATGCTTGGCATTTAGCAGCTATTGTTTGTCCTTGCTCTCATTGATTAACTTTTTATCTTTACATTTATTATCTGCCCTATTGTAGTTTGATTTTGTATCACATTCATTTCTTCAATTATTCAACTCGACCTAAATCACCTATGTTGGTGTATTTCATGCGAATTACATCTTTGTACACTGTCAGGAACCTCTGACTGAGGAGATTGAAGAGCTCATTGCTGAGCTATTAGAAGTTGAAAGCAAAGTAATGTTTTCTTTTTACCTTTCTTGCTGTAATGGAAAGCAAAGAGTTGTTCTAGACTTGAATCACTAATTTAACTTTTAGGCTGCTGAGGCTCAAGAGACGTTGGAAGAGGAACCCTTAGTAAAGGTAGAGGTCGATGTTCGGAACGAATTGGCTCAACCTCCCTTTACTTTTGGCACAAAGATTTATGCAAGAGTTAAAAAGGTGGATGTTTTGGGTATTTTTTACATTTATGCCTTTAAATTAGTGGTGTCAAATCATTACTTTTTGTGAGAGGGTAGTTTTGAGATAAAAAAAATTATATTTTAAGAAAGGAGTGTTGAATTGGGACATTCCAACAAGGAAATAAGAGTAAAAATAATGAGACTGAGGAATTTTTTTAATTTCATACATAATAAATTATAAATTATAGGGTAAATTACGAATACCCTCTGAGGTAAGGCCTAATTACGCAAATTCCCCTCACGTATTGGGTACTAAGAAAATTTCCCCGAGGTTTGTCACCATCTTACAATTGGTTTACCACTGAAAAGTTTCAACTTTACCCCTAGGGGTTATTTGTAATGTTTGTAATATCTTAAAAAAATTAAAGCATGGATGCTAATTGTAATATCTCATAAATTATAAAATTGATAATTATATATGTACCACCAAAAAATTGAAAAAATTGTATAATTGCACATAAGTTTCCGAAAATACTGAAAAACCCTTATTTTTACTTATTTATTAACAATTTAATTTTATAATAATAAATTAAACAAAATTTCATTAATAATATTTTATAAATAAAAGAAATTTATTTACACATGTGATTAAATTAATTATTTTTATAGTGTATTAATAAATTTAATATTTTAAAAAATAATAAGAAAATTTAAAAATACAATATAATTTTTTTAATTTACTTTTTATGTTTGTAATAATAAAATTTATTAAATTATTATTATAAACATAAAAAATAATTTATTCAATTATTATTCTAAACATAAAAAATAATTTATTCAACTAAATGTGTAATAAATTTCTTATATCTATTAAATATAATTAATAAAATTTTGTTTATTTTTTATTATAAAAATCAAATTGTTCATAAATATATAAAAAAAAATAATATTTTTTGAAACTTATGGGCAATTATACAATTTTATCAATTTTTTGGTGGTAAATATGTAATTATCAATTTGATAATTTATGAGATACTACAATTACAACCCAAGTTTGTTATTTTTTAAGATATTACAAACATTACAAATAACCCCCTAGGGGCGAAGTTGAAACTTTTCAGGATAAGGGGTCAATTGTAAGATGGTGACAAACCACAGGGGGATTTTCGAAATACCCAATACGTGAGGGGGATTTTCGTAATTAGGCCTTACCTCAGGGGGTCTTCGTAATTTACCCTAAATTATAATAGGTGATTATTGAATAATGAGACACTTATTTATTACTATAAAATTAGTATTAAATAATATTTATTTTGACGCTCTAACGACTCTCTTATTAGTAAGACTTTACAAACATGACGCTCTCGTGATCCCGCATTTTGCTCTTTGCTCCGCAACTTAGTTACCTAGGTTCCGAGTTAATTCACAATACTGGAATAGAGTATTTCTTTTAAATAGAGTTCCGAGATAGTTCAAGGAAATTTGAAAGATTTATTAAAGAAGCTAGGTAAATTCAGGGAAACTACCTACCGCTATCACAAAAGGAGTGGGTATTTTGTTGGAGGGATAGGTGAGAGTCGGTGGGGTCGTTCAAGTTTTTTGAAAGTTTTTCTACACCATGAAACACCTATAATTCTAAAATTTAGCACATTTTAATTTTTTTTTTTTGATAAATTAGCACATTTGATATAGATACCATAATAAATTTTTTTTTTTTGAAGGGGATGAAAATTGGGACACATTTTGCTATTTATTTTATATGACTGCTTTTCAGATGTTCTTATGTCTCATCTCTACTTCATGGTCAGGTGGAGGAGATTGATGACGTCGATGACACTTCAAGTGATCCATTTGTTGAGGATGCTATAGCAAATGAAAGAGATCTCCATCTTACTGAAGAACAAAAGATAAACTTTATAAAGGTCAGTTGTTGTATTGTCTGCAACAAAATTATTCT
Organism: Penstemon davidsonii; assembly: GCA_034814905.1. Classification (NCBI taxonomy): domain Eukaryota; kingdom Viridiplantae; phylum Streptophyta; class Magnoliopsida; order Lamiales; family Plantaginaceae; genus Penstemon; species Penstemon davidsonii. Next base: position 4,577 of record JAYDYQ010001639.1, read on the forward strand.
TATGCTACCAGATCAGTGCACTTTGAACATTGTATTAGCTCTTGTCACCCAGATCTCGCAGTATTATAGTCTGTCTGAACATGGAATTTAGTAATTAGAATTGTTTTTCATTTTAGCCCAAGCCTTCTTGATAGGAAAAAATGTAATGTAATTAACAAATAATTAATCCACATGAATAAGTTTTATTATTGATCCAACTATATAAATTAAGAACAAGGTGGTCATTAGTATTCTCATACCTTTTTTTCTGATTATCGTTTCTTCTTCAGATAAATTATTGAATAAAAAATACTAGCATATTTTTCTATTGCATAGATTTATACTTCTTGAACCATATGACTTCAATAATTAGAAATGATGTCACTAAAAAAATTAAATATCAAATAAAAGTTTAAATTTTTATAATGTTTTGTTCGAAATGGAGTATAATTCTTTGAATGTAATACTTTGTAAGTATTATTTGTTTAGTTTATGATTCAACTTAAAAGAAAAGAGTATTTTTCGTTACGTTCTGAAGCGAGGCCAAATTTCTTTCATATCCAAATATACTGTTTCAACTGATCCAATTTGTTCATTTCTTGACTGATATAAGAGCTCAGCAAGTGGCACAGTTTTCAGCATAGGCTTGTACAGCTCTGTGGTTTTTTCCAGCGACTTTTTATCATTTTTTTACACATGTTAAATATTGCAAATGTTGACATAGAAATACAATAAGCGATGGCTACAACAAACATATTCAGTTACCAAGAAAAGGTGAGTTTATTGAATGTCAAATTAAAGGTAGAAGAACACTTTCTTGATGCAAGCTGAGAAACAGTTTGGAAGAGTACCGGGTTACCAAATTAGAGAACCTTTTTCTTTCTTGGTGCCACATCCTGGTGTGCTTTTTATGCCACTTCAAAAGTTGTTTTCATGATATACTATGGGTATTTTGCACTTTGCATCCTCAAAACATGGGAAATAGGCACTTTGCACCCCCAAAATACATAATTAGCACTTTGCACCCCCGAAACACGAACAATTCAACACTTAGCATCCCCTCCTATTTTCCGGCAGAGTTGACTACCTGATTCAAAAACCCTAGGGGCAAATAGGTAATTTATTTTTGGATCTTTGGCAATTTGCACCCTTGAAACACAAAAAATTGGCACTTTGCACCCCCAAAACAGAATTAGCACTTAGCACCCTCAAATTAAGAACAGCTCAACAACTTGCACCCCCAAAACACGAAAAATGAACACTTTTTTCCACTTCAATATTCAAAATTAGCCCTTAGCACCCTCAAATTAAGAAAAATTCAGCAACTAACACCCACTCATTTTTTGGGCAGAGTTGACCACTGGGATCCAAAAAACCTAGGGGCAAATAAGTAATTCATTTTTTTTCTTCTTTAAAATTTGCAGAATACGATTATGAATGTACTCATTTCCCTCTTTATCTTTCTTTTCATCAATATACATATCCATATTGTAGACTTGGATTAAATTTTATTTTTGTGATATTATTCATTCAATTTTATGTATTGAAATTTCTATAATTGGTTATGGAGAAATACAGAATTAACATTTTGCACCCTCAAAACAGGAACAATTCAACACTTAGCATCCCGCGTTCTTTTCTGGCAGAGTTGACTATTGGAGTTCAAAAACTCCAGGCGCAAAATAGGTAACTTCATTTTGCCCCTAGGTTTTCTTGACCCTGATGGTCAACTCTGTCGGGAAAAATGAGGGGGTGCTAGTTGCTGAGTTTTTTCTTAATTTGAGGGTGCTCGACTGCTCGGTGCTAGTTTTGTGTTTTGTGGGTGCAAAATGCTCAATACTCGTGTTTCGGGGGTGCAAGTTGTTGAGTTGTTCTTAATTCGAGGATGCTAAATGCTAATTCTATTTCGGGGGTGCAAAATATCAATTTCTCGTGTTTCAGGGGTGCAAAGAGTCAAAGATTCAAAAATGAATTACTTATTTTGCCCCTAGGATTTTTTACTCCGGTGGTCAATTCTGCCGGAAAATAGGAGGGGGTGCTAAGTGTTGAATCGTTACTGTTTCGGGGTGCAAAGTGTTGAATTGTTACTGTTTCGGGGGTGCAATATGCTAATTATGAGTTTTGGGGGTGCAATGTGCATGTTTTCTATGTTTCGGGGATGCAAAAAACCCATATGCTATTATACATATTTGAATTTTGAGTTGATAAGATTTCAGTGGAATGAATTGTTTTAGTTTGCTTTTGTTATGGGTTCGCTTTTTAATAATTTTTCCTGTTGCCTGAATATTCGGATACAAAATTTACTTTTCCACACCGATCATATATTAAAAAGACGATCTTTATAGGAAACTGTAAAAAATTGCTCATGGAATTATTAAGGTCCCATCTATTAAAAGATCGTTCTAGATTTGTAGGATACTTTCCAGTGGGTGTTTTGCATTTACCTCCTGAACTTTTGCTTTTAGCTCTTTACTGTATAATATTGAGAGCACATTGTTATGTGGATTTTCATCTATTAGTGTGACACTAATGAAGTATTGCTAAATAATTGGGTGTTTTGCATGGGAAATAGCTAACATTTTATTTTGTATATCTATGCTTTGGCAGGTTAAAGAGGAAGATGATGCGAATGCTGATCTCAAGCTTCATAATCGTTTGAAACGGAGACATAGGAAGCAATTGAAAGAGGTCTAATCTCACTTTCAGTTGTTTGGTTTTCTCATTTTGTCTAATATAGTCCATAATAGTGTTAATTTCTAGTTCTTAATGTACTTTGGAACAAACTACTTCACTATGCGGCATTCATGATTTTCTTTGCAATAGTACTATCTGCATAATTGATGCTGCTGGCAGTTCAATTTAGCTAAGAGAGCCTATAAGAACTGAGTATAATGAAATGGTTGACTAAATATCCAAGTGTCATATCTCTAGAATTCAACTTAGCTACATAATGAGGTTTTAGCATATTTTGAATTTAAAATGACATTATTGGACCTTGAATATGCATCTTTACCTCACAATCAAAGCTTCATTTGAGCATTTAGACTTGATCAATTTGGATATCTAACAAGCGAAGTCATTGAAAGACATATTAGATGATAGAAATATGAGACTAGTCGTAGAAGCAATCAAATAATCAAGTTAGGTAGATCACTAGACCCTAGCATATACTTGACGTTGATTCCTTTGAATATCCTAGCAAGCTTAAGCTTACAGAATTGATTCGACTCTTAAAGGACGCAAACCAGCTTTCTTTTTTATAAGCCTTTTGAATCAAGGTGACATGAATCTTAAATCACGCAAGCTAGATATTATGAATCAAGTGATACTTATTAGTTTAACATTTGAATGGTCAATCCTGGCTGATTTGTAGGAAATATTATTTGATAAACACATGAACAATACTTTTTTTTTCTCTCTCTCACACACACACACATACTTTTTCCTTGTGTCTGAATGATTGGGATGTCTAAATAATAGTAAGTTCAAACTCAACTAAATGGAATATTATGTTGAAAAGCAATCACCGAACTATATGGTGTACGTTTTGTGATTGATGATTTTATCTTAGAAAGAGAGTTTGGAAATAAAGTAAAGCTATTGAACGAAGCAATTGTGCGTGCCAGGACGGTGCCCCTGGCATGCACCCTTGGGCTCATGTCGCTGGGTCACTTGGCGAGTCCAAGCGACCCAACGACATTTCCGGTGTATTTTTTTTTGAAGTTCCGACGTGCTCAATTTACTGACTTTTTATTTATGTTTTGTAGGATCGATCTTATCGAGTAATGTACAGGGATGAGTTGTCGGAGTTTCCTAGGCTTCATTTTGGGAGGATAATTAATGAAGGGAAACTTACAACAAGAGGAGGCTGGAGCAAACTCCATATTTACAGAAGTTACTTGTCGGATCAGAACCTTATACAGGCCTCTTGTTACCCCCAACTGGGCAATTTTCTGAAACTTGATGTTTCAGGAAAATTCAAGGGGATGATGTACCACCAACTGATGATCTGACTTATGGAGCGTCCGCAAAACAAGAACTTGTACGAATTATGGTTTTTGATAAATGAAAAGCCGGTGAGGTCTAGTGCAATCGAATTCGCATTGGTTTCCGGGCTGCGGTTTAGATGTAAGCTTCAAGAGTCCGAATTGAAAAAAATGGAGGTATCTACTCTGAAAAGTAGATACTTTCCTGATAAGGGCGCAAATATGGTCAGCGTGTCAAACGTCGAAACCCAACTTGTGGAGCTAAAAAAGCAAAATATAGAAACCACTAATAGGCTGAAGTTAGTGTTTGTTCTGATCGTATCAAATTTCTTGTTGCCAACCCGAAAGGGGTATATTGACGACTACATCTTCGAGGTAAGTTAAATATGTGAAATTTGTTGATACATAATTGAATTGATTTCTTCTTAATTGTGTGTTGTGGAGTCTGAGATTAAGTTTATTTTTTAATATTGTTTTGAGTTTATTTTAGAATATTATTATGTTGTTGTGGACTCTGAGGTGAACTTGGTAGTAGTAGTTGTGGAGTCTGAGGTGAATTTCGTTTTATTTTGAATTTATATTGTTTTGAGTTTATTTTAGAATGTTTAGGGCGGAGTCAGAGGTGACGTCCGGTTTATGACCTCAATGTTGTTGTTTTGAGATGAATTATATTGTGTTAACAGGTTTGCGATAATTTGGAAATTTGTGAAAAATATGACTGGGGAAAGCGGTGTTGGGACAAGGCATATTGGGACATTGTAAATAGAGTTGATAAACATGTATCATCGTTTGATGGAAAACAGGAAAATTGGGAATCACCCGGCTGCCCGTGGTTTGTAATGGTATGTATTTCTAAATTGCATTAACTTGTTTTTGTAGAACCCCCCTAATGACAATTTCTCATTTTGTAATGACTGTGCATTTTCTTTTGTGCAGTTTTGGATGCTTGAAGCAATACAAGACATGGACACGGCACTACATTCCATACATTTACATGATACCTCCAATGTCTACCCAAGAATGCTGCGGTGGAAATTGAGTTCACGATCCCCAAACAATAATACTAGTGCAAAATTCCTCAATAAAGTAAAAGTATGTGTTTATTCAATTTTTTAGTATTAAAATTTTGCATGAATTCCTCGATTAATTTTTTGAGAACTAATTTTTTTTCAGGTTGTGATCCCGCAACTCATGGCGGACTTTGTTGAACAGGACATGCCATATATGAAGAAAATTAATAAGTTCATGAAGGATGCAAATGCTTCAGCTCGAATCTACAAAAACTTGAGGAAGACCGTGAAAAATGTTGAACTCCATGACAGAGTTGTCGAGCATGAAGATATTGCCGAGTCAGAAGAAGATGCTACCGAGCCTGAAAATATGGAGAACGTTGGCCCGTCTACCTCTCAAATACCTTCAACATCAAATGTTGAAGATATGCCTCCTTGGGCTATCCAGTTCGACCAAAGGTTTCGGGCGTTTGAGAACAGGCTAGCAGCTGAGGCACAATTGGCCGAGCAGAGGCATGCACAGATCATGCAGGCGATTCAGCAGATTAACAGGGCGTAGAGAGAATACGAGGTAAATTTTTTATTTTAGTTTTGTGCTTTGGGAATGTGTCGGTTGTTGAGTCTGAGTTGATTTGGGTTAGTATTCATTAGATTTGGCCGAGCAGAGGTATGTTTATTGTTTGGTATTGTGTATTGTTTGGTAATTTGTGTTGTTTAGATAGATCCAGACGATTTGATTATTTTTGAATGTTTGGTATTGTATATTGTTTCGCAATTTGTATTGTTTAAATTATTCCAGACGATTTGTTTAATTTTGAATGTTTGGTAATGCGTATTGTTTGGTAATGTATATTTTTGAATGTTTGACTTTATTTTAGAATGTTGGTTTGATGTATTTATTGTTTACTTTTAGGTGAATTCTCCGAATTTTGGCCAAGCTGTAGATCTGGAAGTCCTCGAGGAAGTGGCGGACAATCATATGAGATCTTTTTCCGAACGATCTCCATATGAACTACGATGCAAAAACAGGAGGAGACCTACTCGTGCCACCACAAACATTTTACATCGATTTGTATATTTGTATATTTATTTTGATGAAATTAGTGAAAAATTGAAGAAATGAGTGAACCGTATTAGTATATTTGTTAACTGTTACAATGAGTGAAAATATTGACAAAATAGCGAAGTGATTTGAATTAAAGAATTTATTGAAAAAAATGGTAACATCGGTTTGAATCAAAGAAAATAGCTTAAAATGAAGAAATAAGTCAAAATTTCGAAATTAGTCAACAACTGGGCCACTTATCGATTATATGGTCGGAAAGTCCAAATTGTTGACTATAGTCAACAATATCGATTAGTATTCTGTTACGTTTAAGTTCGATCTACATTATAAAGAGGTCCATAATTTTGGAATTAGTCAATTATTGATTATATGGCCGTGAAGCCAAAATTGTTGATTATAGCCAATAATCTCGATATTGTTAGTATTTTGTTACGATTAAGTTCGATCTACATTACCAAGAGGTCCACAATTTCGAAAAATCTAAACCCTAAAAGCTAAACCTTACAGGCGACGGGTGGGTGCCATGGCACCTTGGCACGCACACCGGCTCGATCGCTCGACCTTAAACTTTTGCTTGAATCAGGATGAACAACCTCTACACTTGAATCAAGCTTGGGCGTAATATTAGCTACACCCACAATTTCTCTTGTTTTAGCAGTGCTTTCGATCTTACTATCGATCTTACCCTCGATCTTATTTTTAATCTCACCTTCGATCTTACTCTCGGTCAGTCTAGTTTCTTCATAAACAACAATTATTGCATTATCGAAGATCTTCGAAGAGACTGCTCTTTGCTTTCTCTTACGATCCTTCTTATCTTATGATCGGAATGATCTTTTTTCTTGCTAAAGAAAAAAAAGGGTAGTAGGAACCATATTAACAATGGATCCTCTTTTGATACTAAAACTATCAAGGAGAATAGAACAAAACATCCTAAAATATCAGCAGTTAAAATTTCTCTCACAAATTCATCTAAAAAAAAAAAAGATCTCTCACAAATTATTAATGTTGTTATCGCTATCACACCGGTGGCAGAGCTCTTGCAATTTCCATCGCTACCATATAGAGTTTGACCACCCACAGGTGGCGGACTTTTCTTTTCGACCACTTCTATCTATCGGCCATGTACTGCCGACACTCTCTATCTCCTCCCCCTCTCCGCCGGTGCAGATTCATCGCTTTAGATGGTAGTCAGGTCTCCAACACTGAAGCACTCTCGCTGCAACCATGATAAGGTTGCATTTAGGACTAAGGTATCTCACTCTTAACAGTTACAACAACGAGAGCTGAAAGAACAATGGAGTCTCCAAGGGAACTTCTAAAAATGGGTGAATTTATGAAACAAGATTAAATTCAACAGTAAGGACTAGAGTATTCTTTATTTAGTAATATTTGGAAGTAGCAGTAAGACTGACCATTCTCTATTTTGTAATTTTTGTAAAGTAGCAGTAAAAAGGAGACAACATCTATGCTCTATTTTGTAATTTTTAAATGTAGCAGTAATGATGAGAGTTGAGACTATGACTATGCTCTATTTTGTAATTTTTGATAAGTAGTAAAGAAGAGTAGTATTTAGTTCTAAAAAAAAAGGTCGGAGGAACGATATTAACAAGTGCACTATACTTATTCGTTATGATTGTTGACAGGGAGTCAGATTGCGGGTATGAACACAAGAAGAGAGTTTTTCACGATTAAACAGAGATAAATGAAAATAACAAAACACTTTTAGCGTATTTATATCTCGAAATGAGTTGGCAATATTGCAAAATAAATCCTTGAACTAACATGAAACATCCAATAAAGAAAACGAGCATTGGAACAAATTGAGAACTCATTTTTTATCGTAGAATAATTACAAAAGCGCTTCAAAAGGGTGATTACAAAAAGGAATAATATATTTAGAAATAACAAAGTTGTACATGAAGCAGATACATAGAAACTATTCAGCCATTGCTTTTCCTTTGATGTCTACTTCGGTGGACTCTTAGCTTGACTTTTATGAATCCGAGTTGTTTGAAGTAAAGCCGGACATATGACTACTCGAACTCCTAGACTCGTTCGACGCCTCGGAATCAACAGATCCTGTGTTTTCTTTTTGACCAGGAGTGCGATCAGGATTGGCCTCTTCCTTTCGAAGGAGGTCGTAAAGAAAATCAAACTCTTCATCTGCAAGATTGACCTGGGAAACTACAAGTTCCTCTGGATAAGGTTTAAGATTTTTATCTAAGTTAAAGTTCATGTGATTCCAATACTCTTCATTTGGAGGAATTTGTTTGGCTGCCACGAGCTGCTGAACACCTTTGTAGAAGCTAATCACATCAATACTCCAAGCTCGTATGTAGTATAGGAGATCGTACACTAGGGATGTAAATGCCTCAAGAGCAACCTACATCCCTCAAGAGCAACCTGCCTTCTCTCGCCAGATTTTTTAATGTATCCATCATCAAATCCTTTTTAGTACTCAACGATCTTGGCTGCCTCAAATTCCTCCTTCATAGTTTCGATCTCCAACTCCTATTTGCTTTTAATTTCAACAGTCATCACGAGCTGAGCTTCGGCTTTCGAAATCACCTTATCTTGCTTTACAACCTCCGAGGGTTCATATAATTTCTCCTTGCTGGCCTCATGAAGCTCGACCAACCTCTGTACCTTAAGAATCTTGAGTTTTTTCATCAACTCTCTATTCTTCCTCTTGAATCTTCGGTAAAAACTTTTGTTTCTCTAGCTAAAAACGAAAATAACCATTTAGAGCAAGTTCTCCGACCTGCTTAATGATAAGATCAACGATCTGGACAACAACCATATAAAAAACAGTTAAGAAAACCCATTATGAGTGGAAATCTCGAGACAACTCCTTTAGACAGTCTTTGGAAGACATTCTTCATCAGGGAGTCTTGATCTTCGGGAAAACAACCCGAGAGAAACACCATATTACTCTTCATGATCATTTTCCCCCTCGAACTGCCAAGCAACTTTGTGGTTTGGGGAAAACCGCCAGCCTACTCACACAGTAAATATTTCTTAATTTCGTCCAGAAAACTTAGTTCACCATCTGATTCGTCATCATCAGCATTATCGTCAACATTGTTTTCGATCTCCATGGCGTCCTCGTTGACGACCTCATCATCAACATTGGGTGGATCGTTGGGATACTTTGCCTTAATTCCTCGTGCATGAAACTCGTTGGCAATTAGTTCTAGTGACTATCGGCTTTTCCTTGCACCTCCAGCTCCCACGATCAGAATGTTATCAGCTGGATCGTTGAATTTTGCAAAATTTACCTTTTCTGGCCATTTCTTGCTCGGATCAGGCTCATTGATCCTAATTCTCTTTGCAGGTTTGGCTCGGGGTTTGTTAGGTTTAGATGATCCGTCGAGTTGGATAACACCCAGGACAGAGTAACGGCACAGTGTGTTTCCCGTGCACCCACATTGCACGAACTGGCCAAGAGACATCAGTTGGAGTTCGAGCGAAGAAAAACTCATACTTCCACCACACTCCCTTGCTGGTATTGACTTTCTCAAAGATAGGAGGAGGATGGCGATCGGGGAAACAAAAGTAGATGTCGTTCAAAGCTGTGGAATAAGTCACTTTAAACAAACGCCAAAAGTTCTCAAAATTGGCTTCCTTATTGTAGGCCTTCATAACGATCATGAAGGCGTAATGTAAGTGATGGAGTTCAGGACATTTGGGTCAGAGTTAGATGGAGCCTTTTCAAGATATCCACTAACTAATCATGTAAAGGGAGCCACAACCCATTTTGAAAATTTGACAAATAGAACGCCATACAACCCGTAAAAGGTTCGATCACCCGTTGATTTTATGTTGGATAAACGATGTCCCAGCCTTTCGAAACATACAAAGCTAACATATTCCGATCCAACTTGTCGAGGAGATCCTCGAGGGTCTCGAACATGGATTCGATCTCATGGACTTTAGTGATTGTCTTCTATTGTTTTGACTCCGCATGAACTGGCAAGGGACTAATCTCTACAAGAATATCCCTTCCTAAAACATATGCTTTGAAATTACCAGGGGCAATAGTATTGGTAGGCTTCCTGGCATTTATGGGCTCATCGTCACGATCGAGATTGGTTTATTTAGTCCCTTGAGGCTTCGTCAGGTCAATTAATGTTTTGGGAGTAGAGCTTGAAGATCCTAGATCGAAGTTAGGTTTCGATCCACTTGTGGAGGAGGCGCCGGACATGATCGAAAAGTAAGGGTTTTTCTTTATAATTGATAGAAGAAAAGCACTTGTTAGCTCCGATCTCAAAATAGCAAGAAGCGTAATGAGAAATTACAACGAACCTTGCATATATATGGGATGAAAAAGGTAAATTTGCAAATTAACCCCTACTTCCTGTGCCGATTCATATTCCGACCGTAAAAAGACACGAAAAAGTCCAAAAAGTCCCTCGTTCCTGAAGAGTTGGAATGGAAAACACGTCCATTTCTTCGAGCTCGATATTCTCTCGACTCGAGAAATGGGGGGAGTACTTGATATACCATACTTCATAATATGACCTGGAACGATATGATAGTTCCACGTGGAATCCACATGGCAGATAACCAAGAAAGAATAAGGTAAAACGAGCTTCGTGGAGATCGAATACCTTTCCGAGCTCCATTCCGATCTGTGTAGACGAACGGGGAAACGATCTGCATTTCTATTGTACAGAATCCTCCATATGATCCAACGGCTAAGATTGCACCACCTGTCTCTATCACCAACTTACTTTTGTACGAACTATGGTACAGTCCAATACGGTTTAACCTGAAATAACCTAACCGACCCGGAAGAACAATAGCTAAGTGGAAGTCAAACTAAACGATTTATAAATTTGAAAGTCATCCGATGTATGAAATAATAAATGACTCAACTCATGAACCCAGTCATCTGTTGAAGTCACTTGACTGATCAGAACACTTGGTTGTCTGATACTCAGTTGTTTGACTTCGCGGATCAACCGACCCATATGTTGTACTCAACTAATTTTACTAAGCTCTTTAATGAAGTCTTCACTCGTCTGTCTTCATTTGAACTTAGCTGGTAGATTCCAATAGTTAATCATTTAAAACCTAACTTGATTAACTCTTCATCTTAAAATCTTTGAATATGATACTTGTCTTATCAATATTCTTTTGTCTGAAAATAAATAACTAAGTATTTCACTTAGCTCTTCACTTGTTTGATGATTTTCTACTTGTCTATTTCCGACTTAACTTGTTATCATCAAAATATTCAACTCACTTAGTTGTTTATCTTACTAAGCTATTTGCCCTTGAGTAAATAATTTCTTCCAACATCCTACTAGTACGACACTACTTGTAAGACCGTAGTCGTGGGTTTCTTTAAATCAAATCAGTATCTTTGCACAAATCTTGCCACTTCCATCGCACAGGGTGTTGTTCTATCAAAAGAAGATTTATACCGACAATGCCAAATAGCCCAACAGACTACCACACAACGCTCAAAAGTTTGACAGTTCGAATTCTTCTTCATTATTCGGAACCAATCAACCACGCTGGCTTCAACACATCCATAAGTAGATGAAGATATGTTGCTTAGTGCCCATATTTGTCTGAAAAATAGCAAGAAACAAGGCAATGAAGGATTGTTTCGATCACACTTTTGCAGAAAATACATCAATTATCTTCAATGATCTTACGTTTAACCAAATTGGTGCGGGTTGGAAAGAGGTTTCTACAAGCATGCCAAGCAAAAAAATTGATTTTACTTGGAAGATTCATTCGCCACAACCACTTCCATTCTCCATTTGAAATGGCATTAGAACTACTCTCCGCTGCATTAAGTTTGTCCCGATCAAGTTTAACAGCAAGGTGGTACGCACTTCGAACCGAAAAAAGCAAGTCTCTATTGTAACGCCAGATCCTTCTATCCATATTAGAGTTGTTAGACAACGTAATCAAAAGAATACACAAGATATCGTATTCATTAAAGATATTCTTAAGCAGGTCTACATTCCATTGTTTTAAATCCGGATCAAGGAGTTCACACACCTTCATGTCAATTGGTGATTCCCTCGAGGAGAAGTAGGTTGAAAAGTTGTTTCTCAAGGGAGCCATTTATCTCCCCAAAGAGAACTTCGCGTACCATTTATGACTCTCCATCTAAGTCCTACTTCGAGTACATATTTTGCTCCAAAAATGCAACGCCATGGGTTAGAATCAAGCGTGGCTCCATGTACATATGTATTCGAATAATATCGTGCTTTTAGAATTCTACTCAATAAGCTATCATAATTCTCCAACAACCACCATAGCTGTTTTGCAAGCATAGCCGTATTAAACGACTCGAGATCTCGAATTCAAGGCCACCAAATTGTTAACTTACCCATAAATCCTTCCATTTCGCCCAATGAATACCTCGACCACTAGTGCTTTCCCACCAAAACTTGGACATCAGCCCCTCCAATTCATTAGTAATATAGCTCGGAAGCTTTAGAATCTATTTGCCTCCCTTGGATAGCCACTTTTCCTTCCACCCTTGAAACCATTATATTGGAGAAAACTTTGCATTTGGATCTCCCCATAGCTGAAGGAAAGCCTAAATACTTTTCGTGTTTGTCGACAACCTCCATTGTTAAGAAAGACTTTACCGCCTCGATAGAATCCGTAGTTGTGGTCTTACTAAACACGATACTAGATTTCTGATAGTTAACCATCTAGCATGAAGCTTTGTCATATGATTGGAGTATATTCTTGATACAGTGAATCATTGTATCATCGGCAAACATATGATGGGAGACAGGTGGGGCACCCGTACACACACCAACAATAATTCCACACTTCGAAAGAGTGCACTCAAGGCTTCTACATAAAAAAAAAAAGAACAGATAAGGCGATAAAGGATCACCCTGACGTAACCCCCTCTCAGGGGCTAGAAAATCGAAAGAACACCCATTGAGAACGAACGAGTAAGTATCTGTAGAGATGCACTGCATAATCATCTCTACAACCCGAACATCCAGATCCAAGCAAAACATAACTTCCCATAGAAAGACCCATTCAATGCGGGCATATGCCTTACTCATGTCTAATTTGATTGCCATATACTTGGTTGAACTTTGTTTCATATAGTGTGTAACCTCAAGCGCAATAAGAATATTATTCGAGATCAATCTAGCCGAAAAAAAAGTTGATTGCGCTTCAGAAATAATTAGATTCATAAACAACTTAAGGTGATTAACGATGCACTTGGAAGCAATTTTATACGCCACATTGCTCAAGCTAATCGGTCTAAAATTGAGTCATATTATCTGGATTCGAGCACTTAGGTAAGGACTATATGAGTAAAGTTACACATCGATCGGAATTCACCATGATTCAGCAAACAGAGTACCCATTTCGTGACATCTCTCCCAATCAACCTCCAGAATTTCTGATAAAACAAAGTTGGGAAACCATCTGGGTCTGGTGACTTTAATGGCTGCGTATTATCTAATGCAATTTTAACCTCCGTTGTTGTGTAACTTTTAATTAAAGAACCATTAATCTCTTGACTGGTCATAGGTTCGATCGCCTCCAAAACCTCAACCAAACTCTCAGGTGAGGGGTTCTTGGATGTGCAAATGTCGTGGAAATAATCTGAAACAACTCCCTCTATTGTGGATGCATCCTCACACCATTCCCCGGAAGAATTACGAAGACCCATAATGGTATTAGTCTTCCTTCTAGTTGAAGCCTTTGCATGGAAATATTTTGTATTTTTATCTCATTCCCTCATCCAGTGAGCTTTCGCTCGCTGCCTCCAAAACATTTCTTCTTTATCCAAAAGGTCATTGAGTTCGATAGTAAGCATTTTAATCTTATCATTAGACTTCGGCGTGCGTGATTGTTTCTTGAGTATGAAAATATGTTCTTGCAATTTTTAGCCATTTTATTAATCTCCCCAAAAGAAGACCGACTCCAATTTAGCAAACCCATAGATTCAATTTATCCCATCCAACTTCATCATTCATATTCGTGGAATTGTGATCCCAACTCTCCTCAATAATTCTCATGCAATCCTCTGATTTTAGCCACATCGCCTCGAACTTGAATTCGTTTTGTCGCCTATTGTTTCTCTCGTAAGATCAATTCTAACCGGGAGATGATCTGAATTTAATGCCTCCAGATGAGTCACAAGATGATTTGGAAACAAAATTCGCCATGCACCAGTGCCACAAGCCATGTCTATACGTTCTTCGATTAAATGATGAGGATCTCCTATGTTTTCCCATGTAAACGGATATCCAAAGAAACCCAGGTCACCCAATCCAGCATCTCGAAGACAATCCCCAAATGTCGATATCTCACTAGTCGATAAAACTTGCTCCCCACTCTTCTCCAATGGAGATAACATAGCATTAAAGTCCCATGCACATAACCATGGGAGCGAAAAAAGAATAGATTAATGGCGTAACAAAATCCATGATTTATACCTTTCTGTGTCGTCTGGGTCCCCGTAGAAACCTGTAAATCTCCAATCCAATTGATTTTCTTCTCCAAGAATGTTAACATCAATGTGATTGGTCGAAAAACTTTGAAGAGCCACTGTAAAATCTTTATTCCACAACAATGTTAAACCTCCTGATTTTCCTCTCGCGTCCGCCGCTACTCTGTTCAAACCTAGTTTCATTCTAAGAACCTCAAATTTTCTAGTAGTCAATTTTATTTTCGATAGAAAAATGAGGTGGGGGCTATTAGCTCGGATAAGCTCCCCGAGCGTTTGAACTGTATGAGAGCCCTCCAGCCCTCGGCAGTTCCAGACGAGGCAACTTATGGCAATCGATGGGATTGCATAGCAGCCTTCGCCGTTTGATCAAAAAAAGTTGCAAAAGTCGAATCTCATATTACTAGTTGCTTTTTCTTTCTCTCCTCATCCGAGCCATCCAAATCCATTGGAACTGTAATTTTCTTCTTACCTTTAGTCACTACTCGTCGAGCCACCTGGCTGGTTTCCCCTTCTCTTAACTCCATTGCCATATCCAGATTATCATCGTCCGTTTCTGAATTTTTCTTACGTCTTTGTCCACGCCCCTTTTCTTTAGCAGATTTTGGGTCATTTAAAATTTGGTTATTAATTGGATACAACCCATATGCTTGATTAAAACTTGACCCATTACTTACTTCTTCAACCTGTGGTCCAGCTTTCATAAATGGGGCCTAATGAGACAAGTGGCCCAATCAATTGATTAAACCCCCTTGGGCTATTAAGCAGCCCCAATTGTCCGGAAATTAGCTCCAAAACTTTTTGCAAACCTGAACCCTAATCTCCATTCAACAATCTGCCTAAATTGAATCTGGAAGCTTGAATATCTCTAAGAATCCCTCTCAAATTCCCCGTACTAGATAGGAAAAAACTCTACCTCCTGATATGCGCTTGCAAAATGACCAAAGCGCTCGAAGTCGTTCTGAGCAAAATGTTCAAGTTGGTCCCGGGCAAAGCGACCCGCCATAAAAATTCTGATGGCCTTATCGACAGTATGTTCTCCTTCGGCTCCATGATCACCGAGAATGGTCCCTCTAGAGGAGTACCCAGTGGCCCTCCGACCGCGAAGGTGATCGTCAATAAAGTCTACCATATCGGGTTTGGTTTTGCCTTCGCGGCAAGGAACATTTTCAGTATTCCGACCGAAGAGGCTCCTCCTTTTCTTCGAGGCAGGAACCTCGTTATTTCTGTCCTCGAGCATCCGTTGCTCAAAACTTTGTTTCCCAAGTATCTTCTTGAAGGAATATAGGTTGTAGCCTACTTGCGATGAAGAAGAGGGATCAGAGGAACTCCCAGGATAAGCCACCCGCAATGGTTCTGCGTGCTCGACGTTATCCGTGGTGTTGGCCATATCCACGAGTGGAGTGTCCTCCCTAGGCTGATCGGCGACTCGGCCTGTACGGTCGCGCGTGGGTTTATTTTGCCTCCGGAGCTGACCCTGGGCCTTCTTGGAGGTTGACGCAACAGTTGTGCCAACCAAGGAGGCTCGGAATCCATCAACTTTTTCACCTGAAAAGAAATTTTAAATTGGAATAAGGGGGTTGGGATAGCAGTAAGAAGATTATACGAGTAAGTCAAGTGCTTTACCCAGGGTTCGAGATTCTCCTTCGACTTCAGTTCAACGAAATTTCCTTCTCCCTGAACCTCGGGATTCTTACCCTTTATTGTTTCATCGAGGGGAAAAGTAGCTTGGCTCAAGCCTGCCTTCCTTAATATTGGCTCGCGGACAAGAAAGGCCGATTGGTAGAGATCGGAATGCAGGGAGGCAACGAACTGTTCTCTTAGGCCTGGGCGAATATGCCTTTTAATCGTCCTTTTTCCATAAACCCAGTCCTTCTCACCTTTCCATTGATGCGGACCCATCTCCGAACTCCCCTCAGTGACAGGCATGTCGGGGCCTTTGATAAAGAAGAACTCCCGTTTCCAGTTCGTAGAGTTGCTCGAAACCATAGTCGATAAGATCGATTGATTTGAGAGTTGGGAGAAATATAAAAACCCGACGTTGGAGGCCGAAGAATTACTAATCTTAAATATTTGCCAAATTTTTTGGAAGTTTGCTTGTTTTCCTTTAGCCTTCATTAGAACACTGAACGCCACTTTGTAACCTATAGAGTTCGGAATAATTTGAGCAGATGCGAGAGAAAAGATATCCAATACATCATCGAGCAGCGGGATGAAGGGGATTCTTAACCCGTACGGAAATTGTTTACTATAAAACACCTGGCACCCTGATGGGGGAGCGTTGACACGTTGCTCGGAGGTAGGAATAATGATCGAATACCCTTCAGGAAGGTATTTTCCAAACTCAGCTTCCAAATCAGCTTGGTCTTCAGCAGGGTCGTATCGACAGATAATATCGTCGACTCTCTTCTTAGTCTTTTGAAGCTTAGCAGTAGTAGCCTTCTTCGGAACCCCATCGAGGTCGTAGATACTCACTTTGATACCGCTACCGATGCTATACCTTGAAATTTTATTTTCTGCTAGCGGAGATTCGTCTCCCTCATCTCCGACCTCGTCTACAACCTAGTCTCCAACCTCGGCATCAGCCTCATCTCTAACTTCAGCTTTAGCCTCGCCATCCTCGGACGATCCGAATTAATGGGTTTTTCCGCGCCATCGCTCAATTCATCTTCGGAAGTTTTATACAATTTATAATTTGATCTTGAGAATCGGGATCAGATTTCGGTCCCTCTTGCACTATTGCTTTGCCTTTAAAATCTTTCGCGCCAGACATTCTAAAGGAATTCGACAGCTCGATAAAAATATCGTACCCTCGTATTTCTCGACCTGTTTGCTCCGATCCGGATTTGTTAGGAGTATGGTGCCCTGGTTTTCTGAAGTCAACATATATATAAGGTTAAAAGGGTAAATTGCAAATCTAACCCCGAGTAACCACTACGGTTAAGCTTCCACTCAGTAAATTTCAAAAACTATCTCTCCATTAATGGCATTTCCGGTCCACAAGTCTTCGAAGTAT
Organism: Penstemon davidsonii; assembly: GCA_034814905.1. Taxonomy (NCBI): domain Eukaryota; kingdom Viridiplantae; phylum Streptophyta; class Magnoliopsida; order Lamiales; family Plantaginaceae; genus Penstemon; species Penstemon davidsonii. Next base: position 22,089 of record JAYDYQ010001639.1, read on the forward strand.
GATTTTTCAGCTCGGAAGTAACCAATTATTGTCATCGTATTCCACGGATATATACTCTTTTTCCCTCGCTCGGTTTTTATCCCACGAGGTTTTTCTGAGAAAGGTTTTTAACGAGATATATCCGATGCATCATGATTTCAAGGTTGAAGGGTTGTTAGTGTTTACCGTAGTCCGTCAATTAGTCAATCAATTGGATTGTACTCTGTCCAAGTGCCAATTTCACAACTCACACCTCTGAACACCCTGTAAAACTGAAAGAGAATATCACTCCTTAAGCAGCTGTCTCTCTCTCTCTCTCTCTTCGAATTCTTGACCTCTGAACACCCTGCAAAACTGAAAGAGAATATCACTCCTAAGCAGTTGTCTCTCTCTCTCTCTCTCTCTCTCTCTCTCTTCAAATTCCTGAAATGGAATGTCATGCATAAACCCATCATAATTTGCAAAAACTCTTAAATTTCCTGTTATGGGAATATCACGCATTTGTAACTTCTCTACCCAAACAAGTATATATATGTACACATTGCTCTACCCAGACAAGTTTGAAACACACTATCATAAATCCCATCATGCCTATAGTTTCTTAATAAATAGTGATCTTGGTGTTAGTTTTAAAACTGCGAGCTATTCTTACGAAGAATGTAGGCAGAGATTAGTTGAATTGATTATTCTTGATGAACATCCTTTCAAAATTGTGGAAGGTGAAGGGTTCAAAAGATATTCAGCTTGTTTACAACCAAGATTTACATTTCCAAGTCGGATAACAGTTGCGAGGGATTGCATGAAACTTTATATTGATGAGAAGAAAAAACTTCGAAGCCTTATTAAGTACGAACGTGTATGTCTTACTAAAGATACATGGACCTCAATTCAAAACATTAATTACACGTGTCTCACTGGTCATTGGATTGATAAAAACTGGGGGTTGCAAAAGAGAATTTTAAGTTTCTGTGTCATTCCTAACCATAAGGGTAAGACAATAGGTAAAATGATTGAATCTTGTTTGTTGGATTGGGGAATAGACAAATTGTTAGCTATCACAGTTGATAATGCAAGCTCTAATGATGGTGCAATTAATTATGTAAAGAAGAACACTAAAGGTTTGAAAACCACTGTCCTAGAACATGAATTTTTGCATGTATGATGTTCCGCACATATTTTGAATCTCATTGTGAAGGATGGTTTAAAACAACAAAATGAAGCAATTCTCAAAATTCAAAATGCCATAAGATATGTACGCTCATCTCCGGATAGACTTCAAACATTCACAAAATGTGTCGATAAGAAAAGATTGATAGCAAGAGTCTTGTTTGCCTTGATATTGAAACTAGGTGGAACTCTACATATTTAATGCTAGAAGCAGCTATAAAGTTTGAAAAAGCTTTTGAACGTCTTAAGGAAGATGACTCAAATTATAGAATGTATTTTGCTTTGGGTGACAAGGATATAGATGATGGAGATGTATATCAAGTTGTAGAAGATGATGAAAATATTGAGAGTTGTGAGAGAGGTAAGATGAGATAGAAAATACATTGGTTTTCCTAATGAAGATGAATGGAATGTCGCTAAATTTTTTGTAAAGTTTTTGAAGCTTTTCTACGATGTTACTTTGCAATTTTCAGGTTCTTTGCATGTAACTTCTAGTAACTTTTTTCAAGAACTTGTGGATGTCCAAAGTAGATTGAAATCTTTGTCTAAGCACCGTGATCTGAAAGTTTGTCAAATGGCATTGAAAATGAAAATAAAGTTCACTAAGTACTGGGAAAGTTGTGATAAGCTCAATTTCTTGTTGTTTGTTGCAAATGTATTGGATACACGCTATAAATTGAGGTTCGTGAGATTTTGTCTTAACCAAGCCTATGATAATGATAGTACTTTGGCTAGTTTCATGGATGAACAAGTGAAAAAAGTTTTGGTTCGTTTGTATGAATGTTATCAAAACTCTAATTCTAGTCAAAGTTCTCAAACTATTTCTACAAGCTCAAGTCAAGCTCTAATGGATGTGGATGATGATGATGAGGGATGTAGCTCTTTAGCTTCTCAATTCGCAAAACATTTGGAGGAAAATGAATGTGTTAAGACTAAGTCGGAACTTACTAGATATTTGGAAGAAAATTGTGAAAATAGTGTTGAGTCGTTTGATTTATTGAGGTGGTGGAAAGAGCATTCAACTAGGTTTCCGATTCTCTCTACTTGCTAGAGATATCTTGGCTATTTCCGTCTCTACAGTGGCATCTGAGTCTGCCTTTAGTACAAGTGGCCGTATCCTTGATCCATATCGAAGTTCTCTTAATCCAGAAATGGTGGAGGCTCTTGTATGTTGTCAAAGTTGGTTAAGATCAAAACCAATCACAATTGATATTTAAGAATCAAGAGACAAGTGTCACTTCAAGAAGTTGAGAAGTATGATGAAATTATAAAAGGTAAATATAATGTTTCTTATGTAATTTTAATGTTTTTATTTGTCAAGCTTTTTTATAATTATGTTTATATCATATTAATATGAGGTTATTAATTCTCTTGTACTTGTTTATATTTTCAGAATTTCAGAGTTCGGGTATCACAAAAGGCAATCAAAAGTAATTGATGAATGAATTATTTTGTTGGTAAGTTTATTCATTTTTCATATCATTTTTATTTTCATTTCCATTACTTTGATGATTCTTAACATTTTTTCATTCTTCACTAGGTTCCTAAAGAGCTTGTTGATGGTGTCAAAGTTGAAGAAAATTCATCACTAGTTTATTATGTTTGAGAAACTTGAGACATTTTAATTTTGTACTAGTTAATTATGGTTAAGAAACTTGAGACTTTGTACTAGTTTATTATGGTTGAGAAATTTGAGACTAATAACTATGTTATGAATGATTTTATGTCGTAGTTTTTATGTCATAGTTTATTATGAATGATTTTATGTCATTGTTTTCTTTCAACCCGCCCGCACCCGCCTCACCCGAACCGTGCGGTTTATGAACTTAAAAATACGGGTGAGGTTTGAAGTTTTGGCAACCCGCGTGTGTCGGGTCGGGTTGATTTTTTCATTGACACCCGCCAAAACCCAACCGCGTTCACCCCTAATCGCAAGGAACGATCTTAATGCAAGATATATCACCAAATTAACAAGATTTTCGGAAAGTGATTAGAATATTATAAGAAAACATTTTTTTCAGAAAATACTCTACGGTGATGGTTCATATTTGGAGATTCTGAATCAACTTGTTAAAGATTATACCATTGTTTGTGAGTCTCAATAAACTAGTTCATATCATTTATCTATTCCCTAAAATACATTAAAATGTAATAAATGAAATAAAACCTAGTTTAAAATTGAATAAAAACATAAATGATGATATAAATACATGATAAGTTGACGTGGATACATCGAGTACTTAAGGTCGAAACCTTCACAGCATATATTGTGATATTTGGATCAGCAACCTTTCCTTGATTAACTACCTGTGTAATAATGATTACATGCTAAAACATTATAAATGTAAACAATGCAGGTTGGATGATGCATACAGCTAGATGCAATGTGGATCAAGCTTTTGGCCAATACATATTACACAACCATCAATTTAACTCACAAAACAATGGAAGCTTAAGAGGAACCTTAACACTAAGTCAGAACTTGCACAAAACATCAATTTTATATATACTTCTTTTCCAAATGCTTAATCATCATAGTTCTTTTTCAAAGTTTTGTCGATTGAGCTATGGATTATAATGGGAGAAATTCTCTCCAAGAATTCATAATCGATAAGAAAACTCAGTTTATACTAGACCAGAAATAAAAGGATACGAATCTCATTGAGTGATCCAAAAACATTCTCATATAATTATTGCAATGTGCTTCTAATTTGATTTCTCCAAATTTTGACCAAATAAGGCCCTATTTCTTGTCTTCTTGAAGTAAATTTATATGGCGGAACTTGTCTGCATAACAATCGTTATTCTGTCCGTCTCCAATTGATATCAGAGCTTCAGATTTTTTCTTTCCTCGTGGTCGTGATCATGGTTTCTATGGGAGGAACTGAGGTCCAACAACGTGATTGTAACATTCAGGACATATTGCACAGCACAATTGCTCGGTGTTTGTTGCCCAGTCTTCGTTGTTAGATTCAAGTTATGTAATGTTCGATTTTGAAGGTGTATATCCAGAGCAATTTCTCCCTTTTCAATTCATTTTTCTACACCTCCTAAGCCTGCTAATTAATTCTAGTACCTAAAATATGGTCTTTGCATAATCAGAAGTGCTCTACTATATAGGTAAGCATAATTTGATTTAAAATTTTGATTCTTGTTCCAAATGGTGAAGATGATAAATAATTCAATGATGAAAAACAATTCTTAAAATAATCTTTAACAAATGCCAGTGTTTATAAGGTACATAAAACTTGACGACCAACAATGAATTACTCAATATATAGGAACCCAATTGCTATTCAAATCAAATTCAAAACAAATATATCATTTTGAAACAATGTCTCAAAAGGTAAGGAACAAAAAATCAAATTCCCAGTAGAAAGACATACTATCCCTACTCAACAATCTTGGCCTAATAAATTAAGAAAAAATTGGGAATAACATAATATCACCCATTGAACAAACTATTATAGAATTTTACCTGCTGCACATAAAGAAATAATGTATAATTTTAGAAATGAAATGAAATGGACCAAATCAAAGAATATATTGTACCCACAAATACAATTAAGCAAGAACACATATTCGGGAGAAATCAGAAGCCGTCCCAATAACCATGTGAAAATGACCAAATTAAATAATTGCACCACCCAATTGCATATAACAATAACTTCCAAAGGAGCTCATTCAATTGTGGAGAGTTCAAAGAATTACGCCAATGCAATGTGAATGAAAAAAAAATTGATTACAAAAAATGATCCTTCAAAGTTATAGATTACTATACTACATTCAATTCCTTTTAAGTGAGTGCAGAGAAGAGAAATGAACATAAATGTACAATGAAGGTACAAGTATGTAATCATCTAGAGAACATTCACAAGATATCCAATCCAAACATCAGTGAAAAGTCTTTAATAAAAATACAGTCGAAGAGGAGTAGAACATGAAACACCTATGTACTGGATTCGATGAAAACTGGAGCATAGCATGAAAAAATTAAACCACAAATCCACTAAGCAGTTGAAATACATATAAATGATACTTATTGGCTCGAAATATTGCAATCCAAATCTTAAAGATAGAACAAGTTAAGTTGGAATTTTAGAAAAGCTACTTCTAATAAATACATTCATTCTAATATTTCGTGCATCATATATAGCTGGTGACACTAACTATTAATTCCAGCTTTAGCAACTCTATATTCAACTTTACATTTCTTATATTCCTCACTTGTCTGCATTTCGTATTTTCTGTTTTGTGTTCACATAAAAAAATTCAAATGGGAAGAAATAATAAACTCATAGTGTTTATCTAAGTGCAAATAACTACTAACATCTATGGTGCAAAGATAATGATCATGGGTTGTTCTTCACCAACATATTTAAAAATCCAGACATAGTAAATTAGAATTAAAAAAATGAGTACATCTGCATGATTATACCTGAGATATGTTCGCAATCACGTAAGCAGTTGCATAAGTCAGGGCCTAAATTTTTGCCTCGAACTTGCAGTCTGATGTATGTATAAAAAGATAGGTTGTAAGAGTTTCGAAAGCTAAAAAAACATCACATACAACTTAGAGACAATTAAGACAAGCAAGAATTAATACAACTTCAACAAATTAATGTAACTTTGCATTCAAGCATACATAGACCTCAGAGGCTTCATCTATAGACTGAAATAGTTGCAACTGAGTATTTCAAATCCATAACACTTGTTTGGATTTCTCATCATTACGTATTCATTTTTTACTATTCTTTTAACTATAACTAAAACCAAAATGATATTCTGAAATCTACTTAATATTAGATTCATTTGAAATCATTTCTCCAAATCCTTCTGCAAATCCAAATCCCTCAATCAAAAGAAGCCTTACTGGGTGAAATTTGAAGTTACCTTAAGTTTTGCTGAGAATGACCACGTACGGAGAAAATTCTCATCTCATCCTCCTATCTTGATTATCTTCTGAAAGAAAGATTTAATCATATACCCAATAATAATCACATTATTTTTTGAAATTAAGAAAACCAATATAGGATTCTAATATTCAACAGCTATGTGGAAGTAACATACTTTATGATTTCACCCAGAGATGAAAGATCGAGTGATTGCAAACTTGAATTATTAAGGTATGTGGGCTATGACTATCATAAACCTTCACCACCGCTGTCACTGCTTGAGAGGCAATCCCATAACCACTAGAAAACAAGATGAGAATACACCCATCTTTCTGTTGGTATCTATTCACATGACCCAATAATATGTTCCTGTAATGTATTAAACAGAAAATTCATGTGAAATGTAATGGTTATTAGCATTTGGATATTAGAATATTATAATAAAGACCTTACACCAATAACCTTGACCTGCTAAAAATAACTCAGCCATGAAGGTTTCCTATTCAATTTCATGGAATATATTTAGTTTCCACTAGTCTTCATAACAAATGGAAAAAGAACTTGATGGAAGTAGCTTTGTTGAATGTTTTATCTCCTACACCAAATGACTATCATACAAAAAAAGGCCTAACACAATATTATCCTAAGTAGAATCTAACATCCAAAAAAACTCAAACCTAATTATCTTATTTTCCCACTCAACATAATTTCAACCTCAACAACTTAGAGCTTTAAAATCTTCTAACAAAAGATAAAATTTCACAGATTCCAGAATATATTAATATGAGTTGCTCTTTCATATTAATTTAGCAGTTTATTCGGCTTCTATCTATATACACCCATAACCATATTGAAAGACAGAAGTGAAGAATCATATGTCCAAATAGTCTAAGTAATAGGGACACACCCATTACCATCCAAATAAATATCAGATCCTTGTTTGAGAACACCCAATAAAAATCTGAAACACCAAAACCAAGCATTCTAAGCCAAACTTGATGCAACGTAACACACGTAGCTTGCAATTGAATTTTGACCAATTATAAGTAAAGAGGAGTTTGTCTCAACTGAACTATATAAAGCGATAGACCCTATAAGTTGACAGGTTCATAATCTGTTATCTAACATAAGAATACAAAGTTAAGCAGTAGTGATAAAATACACGAAGATTTACAGACTCCGTGAATGATAACAATCATAACCACAGAAGAACTAAATCAATAATGACATACCTCCATAATATTAATAAACTGCAACAAAAATATCATCTGGGTGAACATATGGAACACCAGGAATGTCTACACCTAATTAAGAATCTATTGTCATTAGCAACAAATAAACATAGCTATCATATTATTAATGAAGTATTGAAAATTCAAATGGGACCTATCACCACAATTCCAAATTCATGTGCACCATATCTTCAAATTAATAACACCTACAGAAATTAAAGAAAAGAATACATATGAGAAGAAGCCTTACTATGAATAAACCCTTAATAAATACATATGAGGTAAGGAAAACGGAGAACCATACTTTCAAGCAACTTCTGCACATAAAGAAAAAAAAAAGAATTACAATTATAAAGGAAGAAGAAGAAGAAGAAACATAGGCAAAAGAAACAAAACATAGAATACATGAGCTTGTTTGTGAGTGAGAGTCACCACACGAAAGGATTTGAACGAAACGGAATATTAAACACCTCTAACCTGAAAACCAAAAGAAGTCAGAAGCAACAATTTCATTGCAAATCGCAAGGTAATTGAGAAAAAATGAAAGAATACACGGTGAATTGAAATACCTATTAAGAAAATTGAGGGGGCCATAATGATAGGCATTCCCAAGCTGAAAAATATCGGCCAAAAAACCCCAGCCACACAAAGAATGTTTATACAACAATGGTATGAAAATTCTCTCGAGTTGTTGTACATCAGTGGATTCATTGTTTTTCACGATTTTGGTGCAACAATGTTGGATCTCTTTATAAAGCATTTGTATTTTTGCCTATAGATGTTTTTATGTTCTTTAAGCCTTTGCTTATTGAACTTTCAATAGTGGAACAATCGGAGCATGAGCTTCTTGTTTTCAATACTTTAGAGCATGAAGATCAAAATAGCATGCTCTTCCTCTGCTGCTTGAACTTTTTTTTCTCTGAATGACTTCATTTAGAGGGCTGCTATTTCCAGGGAAAACTCCAAAGAGTTGCATTTTAGATGTCATGTTGCTTCAGAGATTGTTTTGCACGAAAGGAATCTTTTTTTTTCTTTAACTTTTTTTTTTAATATGTTTGAATAAACAAATTTTTTATGCTTCTTACAGACGAGTTGGACCCTTGGTGGTGCTTTCGGTAGCAATTTCATCTCAATTTTTTACCTTGTTAGTAATTAATTTTCTCTTCTTTCTAAATTCAATTATAGATCATATTGTTTGAAGATGTTAACAAATGTTCACTTCTCATTGCTTAATTTTTTTGATGTAGTACCGTTCAATTTTTGTTGGCTCTATGTTATAATTTCATGGAAGGCTGTCAATAATCTATGTGTTGCAATCAGGTGAAGTTTGGTTGGAGCACATTTGACTTAACCTGATTCATGTCAACTTTCTGTCGAAACTCAGGGTAAGAATCTATATGTATCCTTTAATGTGTAAAATCTTTGTTTGATTAATTTTTGTCATTTTACGCAATTATAATTTTGAAGACGTATGAAACTCTTGCCCTAAATCTATGTTGATTTTTTCCGGAGTTCTGATTGATCTGCCAATTATAGAAGTTAGATTGAGCATCTAAATTTTGGTGTTTTAACTCTTTCTGTTTTGTAGTGTTTCTGATGTCGTTGTTGTATTCCTTTTAATGTATGTCTCTCTCTACCGTCTTTTATATTGTTATGTTTCATTGGTGCGCATCCTTGTCCAGCAAAAGCTTACATGAAAATGGTGGAAAATCCCAGGTACTTCATCTACTGACAACCTGCTATCTCCTCTTACAGTAGTCCATTTAGAAAAACATTGTAGGATGACTTTCTATTTCTTTCGGTTATGATAAAATCGAATGAACAAATTAAAATCTAGAATGATCCCGGACTCTGTTATTAAGTTATATAACTTGTTTTGGATGTGAGTATGACTAAAATTTAAGTTGAAAATGATTGATCGAGGGATTTCAACATGCAAAATAGTTTTGCCCCGTTAAAAAAGCAAACCAATTGTATTTATCTTTTTACATGTATAAGTAAATCCATCTTATAGTTATATGAGTCTTGGTTTGGTATTTTTTAATATACCTGGAGAGTTAAATGCAAAAACATCCCTTGTGCTTTGTCAAAGTGTCAAAAAATTTCCTGTGTTATTTGAACTGACAAAACCCCCAGTGATTTGTTTCTATTAGCAAAAATAACCCATTTGAAATTCCTTCATAAATTATAGGGAAGTTTTAGTTAATTGTTCAAGTTAAAAGGGGGGTTATTGTCAATTTTTAAATTTGATAGGGGGTTATTGATATTTTTTATGTTAGGAGGGGTGTTTTTGTATCCTTTGGTGGAAATATAAACATCATTTCGACTTGGGAGGGATTTACATTAATACATTTGAATGCAATCACATTAATAATTTGATTGCAATTTTAATAGTTCTAGGTTAAATTGCAGGTAAAACTTAATTCAAGATTGACAAATTTGTAAAAGCTACTCATATTCAAATCCATAGTCACAATATTGTTTTTCCACTAAATTGTCGCTCCCCTAACTAGGATTCACAGATTTCTAATACCGTATAGAACTAAGTGTTTACAGCAAATTTTAAAGTCGGCAAAAAATTAAATAGACAATAAAATAAGAAGTAACAAATAATATTTATCTGTAAATTTAAAAGTGGTTACAAATCCCTATGTGTAAATCCTCTGATTCTTCTCTTCGTTGAATGTATGAATTCAAGGGCACTAGGCTTCTTCTTGAATAGTATGGTGCGACTTTCTCCAAGATTTGCGGATGGAGTCATGGATTTGAAGAGCTTGGCAGATCTTCAAACCTTGATGAGAGTATATGTGAATATATGTGTATATGTATGTAAATATGCTTGTATGTATGTATGTCGGTAGTTGTCAAATGAATTCACAAGACTCCTTTATATAGATTTTGAAGAGTCTCCTTCATAGCAGCTTGGTGACGTGTCACGACTTGATTGGCCCTTACTTCCTTGGAATGGAAGACTTTATATGATTGGCCAAAACACCTAGTCTTGACATGTGGCGCATTTTGAGTGGCCACATACTTATAAGGCCAAAATATAATTTGATTGCTTTAAATATATCATATTGACACATGGCTTGATATAATTGGCCAATAAATAAATATTAGAAATCAATTAATATCATTATTTACTTTCGGGATCTAATATAATAAAATCCCAAAATAGAAAATTAATTGATAACTAATAAATTATTTATAAGTGTCATTATTTAATTGAGTTTAAATTTCATGTATCTACAAATGCCCCTTCGAGACTTATTCACGAATAACGCTTTCGAAGCATGTTTTGAAGTGAGTAAGTCACGACTCCGGCATAAAAATGCACTTGGAAAATATTGCGTCACGGTAAAAAAAAATTGGACAACCGTGAACATGGAATTGAAGTGGGCTTTAAGTGGATACATAATTTAACTAAATACCCATCACTTAAGCCCATTCAATTTGGCCCATTAACATAAATGGTCTTCCTAGACCAAGGGTAGGAAATAACATCTTTTCATTTTCTTCTTCAATTCACGAACAGGGCCCTTTTCTTCTTCCATTTTTTTCTTTTTTTTTTTCGATTGATTTAAATCAAAATGAAACTTTCCATTGTAGGAATGGGATTCCGAACTTGAAATTGCAACAATCCAATTCTTTAGGAAATAAAATTGAACTTTGAATCAACTCCTTCCGAGACTAGGAAAATCTAAAATTTCCAAAATTCTCTTTCTTGCTCATTATAATCTTCAAGTAATATCTATAAAAGTGCACTCCAAACCTTAACTTCATCAGCAATAATATTCAGAGAGTTTAAGAGTTCAATTTTGCGTGTAAAAACAGAACGTAAGGGCTGCCCCTCTTTTTTTTTTTTTTCCTTTTCTATTTTTGATCAGTTCACCCTGAATCACAAAAATTCCGAATTACGTAAAAGGCACAGGTCGTGAAACTAATTGACTTGAAAAGCGTCCACTTTAGTACTTGATATGATATTATGCAAATAAGGATGATGCGTGTTATGCCAAGTAGCTTGAGTTTATTGCTTCAGCTTTGAGTTGGAATTTGTATTGTAGGCTTAAGGAGTAGTACAATGAATGAACCATATATATACACATTCAGCACCAAAATCTAGATCGAGATTATATCTCGTTCCACATACCTTAGTTTCGCATCATGCCCCTTTATTCCTCTTTATTTTCATTGCCTTCTTTAATTTTTTTTTTTAACCGAAATTTTATCTTTGCTGCAGATAAATCATCGCGGTACTCATGGAATTTATCGATTGCAAAGTTCCATACTTGAGCCTCTACATGATCAAGCAGGATGAAACAGATAAAACAAAAGGAACTACTTTAGCCGTGTATCAACCGGCAATTGGTCAATTCGCCCCAGAATATACCCTGTCTAAGGAGACGCACTCATCAAAGGTTTTTGTGAAGGTTTCAAAGGAAGTTAATGTACTATCTTCGGCCACGCCTAAGTATCAAAAAGTGTGTATTTTGCAGCCTAATGCACTTAACAGAGGTTCATCATCTAGTTTCCCGCGCCCTATTCGTTCATCGGCTTCATGGAGGTCTTCATGGTACTTTTCGGCCCCGTCTCTTGGTGACTTTTCTCATGTTTTAGGTTACTAGGAGTGAATTGAAGATGTCTTTGCAAAAAGGAACAAGAATCTTCATTGAGCTGGGATACATGATGCGGTTTGGGCTTCTTTGTTCACCTACGATGTCGACGAAAGCATCAGCCATACCTTATGCGACCTATGGAGTCCATCAACCAATTCGCTGCACACGGCAGTTGGAGAACTATCCATTTCTCTGTGGGGATTTCATATACTCGGCGGACTTCCCCTTCACGGTCTATTCTATGACGAGGTGATTCCATCAGCGAAGGAGCTTCTTGAAGTCGATGGAGAGGGCAAATCATTCCTTCCTTCTAGTTGTCAACACTTGTTTTCGGCATATCATCATTTAGGAGGTGGCAATTCTGACGGGTTAAATGTTCTTGACTGGGTGCAGTTCTGGTTCAAAGGTCCAATCAGATATCGAGAACCATATCAGCGGTCATCTAGGAAAGGAGTAACAAAGCCTCGACTTTCTTATAATCCTTCAAGGGAGATTCCAGCTTCTTCGGCTCGTGATCGAACGAAAGAAGAAAATGCCCCTTTCGGTACACTTGGAATTGCAGACCCTGATAGAGTAGAGACTTACACAGCCGCTTTATTGGTGTGTTGGATATGCAGGTTTCTTGTTCCAAACAAAAATATTAATCACATCCGACCAAGCGTCTTCAAGGTTGCAAGCATGATGGCTTCTGGAGAAAAGTTTTGCTTAGCCATTCCTGTATTGGCGAGCATATATCGAGGGTTAAGAGTACTGACTTCATCTACTAATTTGAGAGAATGCGACGCCATTTTCCCGATCCACTACGTATACAGCTGGCTTGGTAGCTATCTTAGGACTCATTTTGATAACACTGAGACTGCGCGAAGGGCTAATTCCATGAGAGCGAAGATGGCCAAGTTCGCAGGAGAGAAGATGGCACGAAAATATAGCGCGGTGGGGGCTCAAGATGTCTTTGAATCGATAGAACCGAGTCGCATGGCACCTTTCCCGATGTGTAAAGACAAAATGCAGTTTTTCTTTGATAATGGAAATTTTTCTGAGGTCGATAGGGATCTATTCATCAGTCTTCGTCCGTGCTACCTCGTCTTGCGACTCGACAAACACTATGTAGTTGAGTCCTATAATCCAACTAGATTTGGGAGGCAATTTGGATTTTGTCAGGATCTTCCACAAGGGTTAAGAACGGAGAAAGATCCTCAGACTTTGGAAGCGGCCATGCAATTTTGGGAATTCGCGACTCGTGTCTATACTGGAGCCAAACTAACTTTCCCTCGTTCAAGTGAACAATTGGCCACGCATGAGTATTTTCAATGGTGGTCGAGTAATTACCGCAATCCTTTCAAAGATTCTCCTAAGGTCATTTTGAAACTTCCGAATGGTGCATGTGATTCTTCGAAGGAATCAAAGAAGAAAACCGTTGATTCTTCTTGTAATGGTGCACGAAAGGAGCATACCCCTGCTTCTAACTTGGTACCCGATGGTACTTCGAAACCTGAGGTTCAAGCAACAAAACTTAAAAGAAATGTGGTTGAATCTTCGACTTCCGAAAGCGACTCCCATCGTGATTATCATTGCAAACGTAGCAAAAAGATCCAGATTTTTTATTTAGATTCCATTAGCTTTGATTTTGACAAATTCTTTGAGGATTGTCCGAGTTCATACATGAACTTTGAAGATATAACTCGACGCGTAACAATTTAATTCATGCGTTTTTTTTTTTTATCCTACACATATCAAGTTTAAAGTCGTTTGACTATTTTCTTTTACTTTGTGTAGCTTGCAAATATTGAAGATCCAATGGACCAAGAAGCATCTTCAAAGGGCAAAGATATTGAAGTGCCAAATGATAGTACTCACTCAAGTTCTTCACTGGCTAAGGAAATCGATGACGATTCTGATTGTCTCCCACTAACTCAAGTTTTGGCATCATGCAAAGAGAAAGCAACAAGTTCTAAAATCCCTTTGCATTTACCACCCTTTAACAAACATGGAGTTCAACAAGAGGACTTGACTTCTTCGAGGAGTGAAAATGTGGTAATAACTTTTGAGCCACCTGTTCGAACATCACCATCTTCGGTTTCTACATTTCGATGCGACGAAGTAGTGGCATGCAGCAAACGCAAAATGGTCGAAATAATGTGGGATGACCTCTTTCAACAACTCTCTACTACATCACTTGATGGGTTACGTTTTATCAAAGAATAAGCTAATGGCATTCTCCAAGCTATGAGTCAACATGGAGGCATTGACGTAACAAGTTTACATGTGAGGGTGAATGATTTTCTTGAAAATGCTTATCAATATGTCGAGAAGACTCAGTTATTGTCCCACAAAATGAAGAAGGGGTTGTTTGACCAACAAATATCTGGTGCTAATCAACGTCTCCAAGATATGCGAGTGTGAGAGAATCAGCACATCGTTCATGCTCAAGATCTTGAAGTGAAGCTTACTGAGTTGGTAGAGAAAGAAGATAACTTGAGGAAACAACTTGAAGAGATAGCGAATCAAAAGAAAGAGATAGGTTTGCTGCTCCAAGAAGATGAAAAACAATTGCTTGATACCCAATCTGCCATCTCTAGGATAGAAAATGAGGTTTTCACTCTTGAAAGCAATCCGCCTTTATCTGAGGACGACCTTGCGCTTCAAAGGAATATGAAGAAGGAGCTAGAGACCAATCTTCAAGATTTGAAGAATTTCAAGCTTTTCCCTTGATTTAGATTTAGTTGCTTCATTTTCTTTGTTGCTACGTAGGAACATGCATTTTTCTTTTATTTTGTATTGAACTCTCATATATGAAGATGAATAAAGTTGATTTCTTTTCTTTTACCATCTTGATTTCATTTTACACCTTGTCGAAATTTATTTTCTATGGTTGCACTTGATCAAATCCAACTTTCATTCCATAATTCAACACTAAGAAATTAATCTAAGTATTAAATAAAGAGATTCGATGTAACTGCAAAACACATATGGAATACTTTATTTTGTGGGAGCTAATGCCCCTAATGACTTTCTTCAATACTCAAACTTTTTTTTTTTTTTTTTTTTTTTTTTTTTTGAGAGACTGAACTCAGAATTAGCTTCCAAGCTGCCTACGTATCTCATAAAGAGAATCAAGTCATAACAATAGCTCAAAACAACTTTTGATTTATAAGGTGGGGGGCGTTCACAGTTTATACTCATGCGGGCCAGGAATATCCGTTTCTTAACCACCTCGGACTAGGTGGGGATTTAAAATTTAACCACGTAAATGCCATTAGTGGAGTAAGTTAACATTTTAACCACATGACTTACTATTGGTGGGGTAAGTTAGCAGTTTAACCACGTGCACTACCATAGGTGGGTACCATTCACAGTTTATACTCGTGCGGGTCAGGAGTAACATGCAGTTTAGGCTCGTGCGTCATGGAGCATGGTCTTCTTGCAGACTTAGGCATAGTATTGCTTTAGAAATTTTCCTTTGATACGAACGGGTGTTGGCAAAACGTATCCAAGTCCAGTCAATGAATTAGGCACGACTTAGCCCCCAACCTATTGAATACCGAGCTTCTATTGTTGGAGTTAGCCCCAACCTATTCGACTTGATCCTCAACCTGTCAAATACTGAACCTTTATGTGTCGACGCTCTAAATTGATTGATCACGACTGGCTCAAGAGTCATTGAGTAAGCTTTATCATCAAAACTGATATGATGGTTACTTGCTCTCTTTATCGGGATACGAACGGGTGTTGGCAAAACGTATCTAAGTCCAGTCAATGAATATGCACGACATGTCCCGTGCGCTTCAGCATCCTTTGAGTATCGTTAAGACCATGCTCATATCCCAAACGCCTTGCAGTTGGCTCTTGGTGCTTCGATCCCAACCTGCTGAATACCGAGCTTCTATTATTGGAGTTAGCCCCAAACCTATTCGACTTGATCCTCAACTTGTCAAATATTGAGCCTTTATGTGTCGACGCTCTAAATTGATTGATCACTACTGGCTCAAGAGTCATTGAGTAAGCTTTATCATCAAAACTGATATGATGGTTACTTGCTCTCTTTATCGAGATACGAACGGGTGTTGGCAAAACGTATCCAAGTCCAGTCAATGAATTAGGCACGACTTAGCCCCCAACCTATTGAATACCGAGCTTCTATTGTTGGAGTTAACCCCAACCTATTCGACTTGATCCTCAACCTGTCAAATACTGAGCCTTTATGTGTTGACGCTCTAAATTGATTGATCACGACTGGCTCAAGAGTCATTGAGTAAGCTTTATCATCAAAACTGATATGATGGTTACTTGCTCTCTTTATCGGGATACGAACGGGTGTTGGCAAAACGTATCCAAGTCCAGTCAATGAATTAGGCACGACATGTCCCGTGCGCTTCAGCATCCTTTGAGTATCATTAAGACCATGCTCTTCCTCGATGGTAGTCCCTGATGTAAGTTCGCCAAGAGCTTCAACTCTAACAGAATCATACCCATCATTAACCATGGGCTTGTAGGCATTGGGACCAAAAGCTCCATGTGATTATTTCATAGGAAACGTGCCATGCTCTATTTCATTCCCCTCGATCGGGCGAACATATCCTTCCAATGGAGGTTGAGATGACTTCAGTAGATCTACTTTTGTGATGGGAAGGGTACAATTTTTCAAAGCTTCACACTTAACCAAAGGCGGTTGTCCTCCTTTTCTCTTTGATTTTGGTACATAACACAACATCATTTTTGCTTTTGATGGTCGTTGTTGAACCTTGGAAGAATTAACTTGACTTCCATTTTTTTCTTCAAGTGATTGAATTTCATGTCTTTGCGGATCTTTAGTAGAATCACTTTGACTTTCGACTATGTCTTCAAGGGATGAATTTTTTTTTCACCTCTTCTGCATTCGCTATATGGGGCACATTACCAAGAGGATTTGAAGTGTCATTAATCTTCACCTTGTTCATATTTTCACGGTTGAAGTAAAACTTGGCGTCAGCAAAATATGATTCTGCCTCGGTGAAGGGTTATCATCAGCCATTACTTTTTTCACAGCGCCTTGGCGACAATTTTTGAAACATTGATGTAACGTAGATGGAATCACTCCATTCTCGTGAAGCCAAGGTCGTCCTAACAACATATTGTAAGTTGTCTTTGCATCGATCACGTGGAAAAGTGCACTCGAAGACATGTCGTCGATTAGCAAATCAAGTCTTATCACTCCAACCGCTCTTTGTCCTCCTTGATTGAATCCTTGAATCATTAAGTGACTATGTGTGAGCTCGTCCATGGCAATGCCAAGTTGTTTCACCAGGTGCAAGGGTAAAATGTTGACTGTTGTCCCTCCATCCAACATCATGCGATTCAGCTTTTGTTCACGTACATAGCCCGCCACAAACAAAGGACGATTGTGTGGTTTAGAACCCAAAAGTAGATCTTCATCGATGAAAGGAATAGGTGCTATGTAGCTTTTCACGGTTTCTTCAACTTCCTCATCTTTTGAATCTTCTTTTGATGAGATGCGTGGACTTCCAATGTCGCTCTCATCTTCCTTGCTAGTTGCATTATACGTCGAGGAAGTGGGGAATGAACCACAATCAAGAAACCATTTGGGGATGAATTCTAACAATGTTATGGGAGGATAATAACTTTGTTGCATTGGAGATGTGGTTTCAACAGGAATGACATTTGACTTTCTCTTTATTTTTCTTCTATTATTTTCTTTCAGAACCAGATTCTGCAGAAATTGTTGGCCAAATTGTTTTGCTGATGAGTTGCGTTTCTTTCGACGAGTGACAACCGTCCAGCCCCCATTGTCGGAGTCAATTTCTTCATGTTCCTCAATGATTTTATCCTTACAAACGAGCGCTTGTTGAATGGCAGAATTAGATGCTATTGACTATGAGTTCACCTTGAACTCGGTCGGATCAAAACTTCCAAACTTTATGCAAAATGATGAAAGATGGTCTATCGCAAACCTCTTAACAGATTTTCTAGAAGGCACAGACAAAACCTCAGTTGTGGCTTGATTGGCAGTTATCTTGTCTTCTTCGAGTAAGATTTTTCCTTGATGAGCCAACTCCATAATTTTGCCTTTTAAGACAAAACATTTTTCGATGGGATGTCCAACTAGACGGTGATACTTTCAATAGTTGGGATCATTGTCTCGCCCAGCTTCTTCTGGCTGTTTCATCTCAGGTAACTCGATGAGTTCAGCTTCAAGTAAATCTTCGAGCATTGCTCCAACATCAAAATCAAGGAACGGGTATTCCTTTGCTTGCATATCTTTCAATGTCAACTTTTTCTGTAATCCTCATTGAGAAGAGTCGCCCGTAGCTTCTTCTATTTTCTTTGGGTTGGATGACAACTTCATCGGAGCGGTGTTGACTGCCATAGATTCTTTGCTATCATTTGCAGACAAAGGCTTGGCACCTCTCTTGATATTTTGCCTATCTTTGGGATTTTTTTACTCTTGAATGGGTAAGAAGCTTTGATCTCCCCTTGAAGCAAGACTCAATTCCATGTCGTACGCACGCGTAGCTAACTCTTCGAATGTTCTAGGTTTTATGCCTTGGAGAATATAACGCAAGCCCCAGTGCATCCCTTGGATACACATTTCTATGGCAGAAGTCTCGCACAAGCGATCCTTGCAGTTTAAGCTTAGATTTCTCCATCGATTGATATAATCGATGACCTTTTCTTCTTTCCATTGATGAGTGCTTGTGAGCTCGATCATACTTACGATTCTTCTTGTGCTATAAAATCGGTTGAGGAATTCTTGTTCAAGATGTTCCCAACTATCAATACTTCCTGGCTCCAAGTCGGTGTACCAGTCAAAAGCATTTCCTTGAAGCGAGCGGACGAACTGTTTCACGAGGAGATCTCCAGTAGTTCCAGCATTATTGCAAGTTTCCACGAAGTGAGCGACATGTTGCTTTGGGTTCCCTTTCCCATCGAATTGTTGGAACTTTGGCGATTGATATCCAGTAGGCATCTTCATTGTGTCGATGCGATGAGTGTAGGGCTTCATGTAAGTAAGTGAAGATTTGGAACCTCCCTCCAACTTGCACTTGATGATCCCAGTGATGAAATCTTCTAGTCGATCCACAGGAATCATGCCGTCGGATGAGACTTGAAGACCCTTAGACTTCTCATTTGATTTTCGTCCTAAGAGCATGTCGTCCTCCTCGAAATCCTCGGGTTGATCCTCGTTCTCCTTCGAGTATCGTTTTGTTGATATCTCATCTTCTTCGAGATCCATAGGTCGTTTTCCCAACGAGTGATTTGCCTTGGCATAGAGTCCTTGGCTCAGAAGTTTCTCAATTTTTGCATCTTGCTCTTGCGTGCGCTTGTTGATGCCCTCTATGGCCTTAGTCAGAGCCATGAGTTGTTCTTCCATAGTCGTAGCGTCTGTCGTCATAACAGGCGCTCCAGTCGAATGGTGAGAATGGGGTGAAGATTCACCGTTTTGAGAATCATCATGCGCCTTCTTTTCGATGATCATGGCGTTTGGGTCATTCATCAAGTCAGTCATAGTTCGGTACCTTCTAGGGCGAACCATCCTTTTTAAGAGAAGAGATGAGAGGTAGAGATGTCCCACTGGGCGTGCCAGAAATTTGTTTACAGCAAATTTTAAAGTCTGCAAAAAACTAAATAGACAATAAAATAAGAAGTAACAAATAATATTTATTTGTAAATTTAAAAGTGGTTACTAATCCCTATGTGTAAATCATCCGATTCTTCTCTTCGTTGAATGTATGAATTCAAGGGCACTAGGCTTGTTCTTGAATCGTATGGTGCGACTTTCTCCAATATTTGCGGATGGAGTCACGGATTTGAAGAGCTTGGCAGATCTTCAAAGCTTGATGAGAATATATGTGAATATATGTGTATATGTATGTAAATATGCTTGTATGTATGTATGTCGGTAGTTGTCAAATGAATTCACAAGACTCCTTTATATAGATTTTGAAAAGTCTCCTTCATGGCAGCTTGGTGACGTGTCACGACTTGATTGGCCCTTACTTCCTTGGAATTGAAGACTTTATATGATTGGCCAAAACACCTAGTCTTGACATGTAGCGCATTTTGAGTGGCCACATACTTATAAGGCCAAAATATAATTTGATTGCTTTAAATATATCATATTGACACATGGCTTGATATAATTGGCCAATAAATAAATATTAGAAATCAATTAATATCATTATTTACTTTCGGGATTTAATATAATAAAATCCCAAAATAGAAAACTAATTGATAACTAATAAATTATTTATAAGTGTCGTTATTAAATTGGGCTTAAATTTCATGTATCTACACTAAGTTATTCATATTTGAATCCATGGTCACATTCAAATTATGTAATAACTAATTACCAACACTTTTTTATTATTCGAATAATAAAATAGGTTGTGATTATTTGCAATCAGGGACGGATCCAGGATTTCAGAGTCGAGGGGCCCAAACTTTATTATCAATAAAAAAAATTACACAAGCACATGAAGATAATGTACAATAAAACGTGTTTTTGCTATACTAGAATTGTACTAAACTTTCTTTAACGTCATAAATATCATTTAACATAGAACTAGTATCAAATTTATCAACTGTTATGTTATCAATATAAATAATCAAATCAACCATTAGCAGAATATAAATTTTACAATTTTTTTATGAACCTATATTTGACTTTATATTACGTATAAAATAAATATAAAACTATAAATAAGCTAATTTCATTGTAAGTTCTATACAACTTACAAATAATTAAATCTTATTTTGTTGTACGAGCGGAGAAGAAGCAATAAGGACTAGGTCAAGTTTGATTTCAAACTAAACAATTACAAAATTTTGTAATTGGGCTTTAAAAGAAACAATTAATTAATCTATATAGATGTACTAAATATATTTAATATGTATATACCTAAACATTAAAAAAATAGAATTCTTGGGGGTCCTTATGTTTGTACCTAAACATTAAAAAAATAAAATTCTTCGGGGGCCTTATGTATGTACCAAACATTAAAAAAATAAAAAAATTTGAGGGGTCCGCCCTTGTTTGCAATCGCTTTGTGGATTTATTTCCACCTTCAGTACATTGTAGTGTACATTTAAGTGATGCTACAAAAATAAAAATAAAATCAGCACCTGTTTCTCGAGCTAAATTTTTTTCCGACTGATATATTACACCAATGTACAGGGCACTGCACTGCGAATAGCGTGGTGCAGAAACTCTAGTATATATATGTGTGTGTATAGGCAGAAAGAAGAGGAAAGAAGGAGAGAGAGTGGAGTGCAGGCCACATTTCTAATTGAACAGAGCGGCCACGTCTTCGTTTCTCTGTTTTCACTCAGATGGAAAAGTCCCTTTTTGGACTTCTCTGATTTCTCTCACGCTCTGGGGGGAGCTGATTGCTCCCTCTTTATTCCCTTTTAAGGCATCTCTAATGACTAGGGGGGAGATGCTTAGATGGTATGTAAGTAGAAGGGGGGGAAAAACCAACTCTAATGACTAGAGGGGAGGAGAGGGCAAATAAGATAGAGGACCTTCAAGGGGGTCAAGGGGGAGGGGGAATTTCCCTAGCCCAAGCTCTCTCCATCACATGTTCCTTTTTTTTTTTTTATGTTAGAGTGAGGAAGAATAAAATTTGTAATTAAATGGGTTTGATAGAATGAGTCATTAAAGATGACTAAAAAACTAGGGGGAGAGGGAGAGGGAGGGGGAGGGGGAGGGGGAGAGGGAGAGTCATTAGAGATGACCTTAGTGCGAATTAATTCCCACTTAGAGAGCTTAACTACCCACTAAGGGAGTGGGTTAAATTCCCTCCCTTTTTCTTTTAATTCAAATATGGATCGGATCGGTTTAGCTCGAATGGGCGTACCCACCTGTCTCAAATCAACAAGGGAGACACAAAACATAAACATAATAAAGTTTAGATCAAACGCAGCAGCTTTGATTAGAGAATCAACATGATCTAAATGCAACAACTTTGATTAGAGAATCAACATACTTTAAAAAAAGATGAATCTGGACTAATCTAAATCAAGGTTTTATGACTTAGAATATGCTACCGATAACGAGGTAATGCCAATTTATCCCCTTGAAATGCATAATGTTCAATTTACCTTTGGGATTTAAAAAAGAGCAATTTAACCCCTGTGAAAAATTTAAAGAAGTAATTTACCCCTTTCAGTCGGAGAGCTTGATTCACTTGCCGAAATTGAGAGCCGGCATGAGAAGTGTTCGTAACATAGGGGGAAAATTGCCACATTAATCATAACACAAGGGGGTAAACTATCATATTATTATAACATATGTGGTAAAGTGTCACATACAAAATATCAGGGAGGCGGTGTGAAACTTTTATAAGATTATAGGGTGGTAAAGTGCTCTTTTTCAAATTACAGGGAGATAAATTAGATATTATGATATCACATGGGGTGAATTGCCATTATCTAGAAAGATTTATATATGCATCTATTGTGTAAGATGAGAGTTGGAGTGTGGTGTAACTTAGGTTGAGCGGAGATTGATCATTATTTTGCTTAAAATAGAAGTCTCTTCCATTTTGCGAAACGTAGGGGAGGAGGTGTTTGTGTAAAGGGAAATTCTGTTTCAAATATTACAAAAACACCCTCCTTGACCAAAACTATATTACAAGGACACCCAATGCTACCCCCTCAAAACTCACAATTGTCTATTTTTCAAAACTAAGTTGTGGATTTTGTTCCTCTCATCAAGACGAGTTCATAGACACCAACCTTGTCAAATTTCATTGAGTAATTTGGGAGAAATGACAACCGAGTTTGAAATTTTGGATCTAGGATCTTCGCGAACCAAACTTTGAACAACGATTTCTCTCAAATTTCTCGATAAAATTTGACAAGGTTGGTATCTTTTTTTCCCCCTCATCAAGACAAGTTCATAGACATCAACCTTGTCAAATTTTATCAAGTAATTTGATAGAAATCGTTGTTTAAAATTAAGAAACTTAAAGATTTTTCTTAACTTTGAACAACGATTTCTCCCAAATTACTTGATGAAAAATGACAAGGTTGGTGTCTATCAACTCGTCTTGATGAGAGTAAAAAAAAGACACCAACCTTGTTAAATTTTATCGAGTAATTTGAGAGAAGTCATTGTTCAAAGTTTGGTTCGCGAAGAACCCTAGATCCGAAATTTCAAACTCGGTCATCATTTCTCCCAAATTACTCGATGAAATTTGACAAGGTTGATGTCTATGAACTTGTCTTGATGAGAGGAACAAAAACCACAACTTAATTTTGGCAAATAAACAATTGTAATTTTTGAGGGGTAGCAGGGGATGTCCTTGTAATATAGTTTTGGTCAAGAGGGGTTTCTTTATAATATTTAAAACAGGAGGGTAAAATCTTGTAATTAGGTCATAGTCAGAGGGTGTCTATATAAATTTCCCTTGTGTAAATGATGACAAGGTGTTTGTGGAAATGATCTACCCAGCAAAACTCTTCTTCAGATTAATGACCAAAACAGCGATTTTCTCTCTTCCTTTCTCACTACAAAACATAAAATCGTGTTAGTCATAGGGAGGAAAATTTCAAACATGGTCTTTTAACTTTGGTATATATTCAAAAAAAGTCTTGTAACTGTAGTGAATGCATATTTAGTCATTTAACTTTTATCAAATTTCAATTTTAGTCATATGGATAATAAATTTGATCCTCTAATTTTCAACAAGTTTTAATTTTCATCCTACAATTATAATTTGGTCCTATTACAGGAGAAAAAGTATATAGTTGGCGGACGAAATTGAAACTTATTAAAAGTTAGAAGATAAAATTTGCACTGCAGGACGAAAATTGAAACTTATTGAAAGTTAGAGGATCTAACAATTACTAAAATTGAAATTGAGTGAAAGTTAAATGACTTAGTGTGTGTTCAATATAGTTTGAGGACTATCTTTGAAAGACACCCAAAGTTCCAGACTATTTTTTATTTTGCCGTCTTAGGGATTTAAGATAGTTTAAATATTATTTCCAAATAAGTTTCAAATAAAGCACTACCAACGATAGTCTTAAATTCGACTTCCTATCTCTTGAAAAGTATTTAGATCCAAAATATTAAAATTAAATTAAATCCAACTTGTTGACTGAAGTCAATGGCTCCTTTGGTTGGCTTTCTATATATATTTTTTTTCAAAATAAATGAGAGAATTTATTAAAATTCTAGAAAAGGGTATAACGTATTTGGATTAGTTTTTGAAAAGTTTGACTAATAGGTATAAAGTGATGGTTTTGTGTTTATGAAGTTTATCTTTGTTTTTATCTGTATAAAAATTATTGGTTTGTGTTTTAGCAAAGAGTTTTTTGATGCTGTGTTTTTAGAATGTGAAAATTATAGCATGTAAAGTTCAGAAAAATGATGATGATGATGTATAAATTTAAAAAATATACTTATTTTGTGTTTTAGAAAACTCCAAAAATCTACTGAGAAGTAGTATATATTTATATATTTATATATATATATATAAACAAACAAGGCAATTAACATGTTATTACTAACTACTAAAAATATCTATACCTATTACCCAGAAAATATCATTAAATTTGAGTTCCGTGAGTAGTGGGATTATTTAGAACTGAAACTCAACATTAAGTTAATCAAGTTACTTGATATTTGTTAAGTTAACCAAATTATTTGATATTCATTTTTGAATTTTTTTCGATAATCTCATTTTAGCTCGGTTCATTATACACAACAAACAAATTTGAAAAATATTTATCATTTGATAATTTTTAAATTAAAAACTCTTAAAGGACAAGTTAAACTCGAATTGAAAATTGACAAAATATGTAAAACTATCAAGTTATTAAAGACTGGATTCCAGCTTGTTCCAAACATTATTCGAGCTCGAGTCATTTGACAATCGAACAAAGCTCAACCCAATTTCAAGTTCTACAAAATTCAAACTAAGGTTTAACAATATATTGTCTAACACTACTCCACAATCAACTTGTTTACATATAGCATGATAGCAATATATACAAAAAAATTTTGAATAGATACCTTCATCCTTTATTTTTTACAGAAGAAAACACTTGGAATCCTTCTTTATATCAACTTAAGGAGGCATTTTACTCTTCCCCTTTGATTGTCTTGTACTTTTCCCTTTCCTCGATCGTGTGACCATCATTGCACTTTCATTATCTTCCATTGCAAGCCTCCCTTCTTCTTGAACACACATGATCATTAGTTCATTGATTGACCATTTGTCCTTATGTGTGTTTGCAATTATGAATTTGTTTATTTTGATTAACAGGTTAAAGAGGCAGTACATTATTATTTGAATTTGAATTTTGTTATTTTTAAAGTATTTGTATGATTACGATTGCATAGTTATTATCTAATGGATCTAATTAAGTTTACGACATGTAACGTAACGACACCTTAGAAGTTCCCTTTATCCAATGCAGTTATCATATGCAATGAGATAATAAAAGAAATATTTAAGAGACATGCATGCGCTACTTGGGAAAAAAAAAATAGCATTGAAATCTATTTTTATTGACCAACCCGAACATGTCTATAATTGTCTCAAATGGTCCAATATACTATATACATTTGTGAATAAGAGTCAAGAAAAAATCTTATGAAAATTGAACATTTTTTGCCTAGAAGATGTAAAACATATATTGGCTATTCTTGGAAAAAACATTTCGCACAATGTTTACCAAAAAAAGAAGTTTTAATTCTATTGCTATAAGACTCTTTTTTCGTCGTTTTATTATAGCTTTAATTAAGATTACGATGAAAGCATATTTTCAAAGCACAATTCATATATTCAAACGAAATTATGAATTTTATTGAATAGATGTATCTAAAGAGAATCCGTCAGTGACCTATGCACTATAAACACCTAGGTATAAATAAATTTCAAGGTACACATTTAAATAAGATTACACATCTTTTCAGAGTCACATATCTTTCATCAACATATCTAGGCGCTATAAACACCTAGATTCTACTCTTTTTTTTTTTTTGCAAGCCAACTACATCGAAAAAGAAGGCGAACTCGTCAACTGATCGCATATTAGCATCTAACGAATCTAAAACTAAGTCCACCGTAAAATTATCCACACTAATTGCCTTAACTGAGATTAAAAAAAGGTTTTCACTCTGTAGCACAATTCATATATTCAAAAGAAATTCAGAATTTTATTGAATAGATATATCTAAAGAGAATTCGTCCGAGACCTATACACTTTTTTAAACACTTAGGTATATCTAAATCCCAAGGTACACATTTAAATAAGATTACACCTCCGTTTTCAAAGTATATCTATGCGCTATAAACACCTAGATTCTACCATTTTTTGCAAGCCAACTACATCGGAAAAGAAGGCGACCTCGCCAACTGATCGTAGATAAGCCTCTAACAAATCTAAAACTAAGTCTACCGTAAAATTATCCACACTAATTGCCTTCATTGAGATTAATAAAACGATAAACTAGATCTCTTCTCTACTTATACAAGTTTAATCCTAACTTAGCATGAAATTTTGAATATTTCTTTTTGCTTTTGACTTTAGGTTTATTTAGAAGAAAATATAACTTTCAAACTCTAGTTCAATGAACTTTTGAATTTAATTTAAAATAGAATAATCTCGGATACTCTATAATATTTGAAGATAATCTCTAGATTTATGCTTTTTTCAAAAACATAACTATGTTTTAGGAAAAAGGAAAGACTTAATTCACATTTATTAGGTAAATTAAGCAAAACAAATAAGAAAGAGGATCGATTTGTTAGAAAGAGGAAATTAAATCAAAAAAAAACTTTTTACCGCCACGTACGACATCTCAAAAAGAGTGCACGCCGTCGTTTCGGTTTTCCCCCAATTTCAAATTCTGCTAAAACCCTCACCCCAAAAGTATAATTTACTTTTTTTGAATTATATACGTATATGTTATGTGTTAATGAAATTATAACAAGTTTTTGATTTCAAAGAAATGGATGCGGAAAAAGAAATGGAGAAAAATGAAGAAGAGATTGAGCTTGTAGATAATGATTCTTCCGACGATTCCCTGGAGGATAAGAATAATGAAGATGAAGAAGAAGAATCACACTCCGAGGTTTATTTTGTACTAGTTTCTCACTTATTTTTTTATTTTATTTTGTTTTCTGATTGGGTTGAGCATTTTATTGTGGTATTGTACGTTTTACTTCATAGGTTGTACCTTGAACTCCGTGTTAATCAAATTCCCTTTCGATCTATTATCAGTATTTTCGTAATATAACTCGAGTAGTTAGCTTGTCTTTACAGATAGATTCTTTGTATTTTTCAAATATTGTGATAGTTACCTATTTATTAATATATATCTGAGTTGAGGAAAATGGATTATATCTTTTTTTTTTGCTGCAGTAGCTAGTCTGTGCGGAATGAAAATATGCTTGGCATTTAGCAGTTATTGTTTGGCCTTGCTCCAATTGATTAACATTTTGTGTCTACATTTATTACCTGCCCTATTGTAGTATGATTTTGTATCATATTCATTTCTTCAATTATTTAACTCGACCTAAGTTACGTATGTTGGGGTGTTTCATGCCAATTACATCTTTGTACATTGTCAGGAACCTCTGACCGAGAAGGAGATTGAAGAGCTCATTGCTGAGCTATTAGAAGTTGAAAGCAAAGTAATGTTTTATTTTTACCTTTCTTGCTGTAACGGAAAGCAAAGAGTTGTTCTAGACTTGAATCACTAATTTAACTTTTAGGCTGCGGAGGCTCAAGAGACGTTGGAAGAGGAATCCTTAGTAAAGGTAGAGGCCGATGTTCGGAAAGAATTGTCTCAATCTCTCTCTTGTGATGCGGTGAGTTGCTTTTTTTTCTTTTCTTTTCTTTCTCACTATTTATGTCATATAAGCTTTTCATTCAGTCATTCTATAATCCTTGTATTTCTAATATTTTTGGTGGTTGGATAGTTGGATAAGGCTGTTGCAGAAGAGATGGCAACATTCAAGGAAGAGTGGGAAGTGGAGCTTGATGAGCTTGAAACCGAGAGTGCTCATTTACTGGTATATTATTTAGATTTGAACTGAAAGTGCTGATTTACGGGTATATTTTTTAGATTTTTTTTTAAAATGTCAGTATTATGACCATTGTAATCTTTAGTTTTAGCACCAATGTTATTTATATAGTTAATAGTGTTGTAAGTTGTAAACACCTCAAACAATTGGCTTCTTTGGATTGGCGATTTCAAATTTTTGAACTATTCAAGGAGAAAAAGACTCTAAAATATCCACTGACACGTAATCAACACCCGAACATATTGTCCTGTAAATGACTTTATTTTCTGTGGCATTTGATGAATAACATCTGACCAGATTATAAAAAGGTTAAAGTCGCTCTGCTCGTTCATTTTCCGTTTTAGCAGTGATGGATTTTTTTCCTCGTATTCTTATGTCTATGGACAGGAGCAACTTGATGGTGCTGGTATTGATCTTTCCAGTCTGTATAAGTGGATCGAAAGTCAAGCTCCTAATGGTTGCTGCACAGAAGCATGGAAAAAGAAGACCCACTGGGTCGGAACTCAAATGTCGCTTGATGCTACTGAATCAGTTGCACAGGCTGAAGAATATCTCCAGAACCACAGGCCTGTGAGAAGGTTCGTCATCTGACTCTCTGATGAGTTAATATTGATTGAATCTTTATAATTTCTATTTGAAATCTTCATTTTGGTGCAGACGGCATGGCAAAGTATTGGAGGAGGGTGCCAGTGGTTTCTTGGGAAAAAAAATTGTGACCAGCGAAAACGGTGGAGCTGAAAATGATTGTTTGAACTTAGATTGGGATTCTTTCAGCAAAATGTGCTCTGACAAGTCATCTTTGGAGGAAATCACATTTGGCAGCAAGCACTGGGCCTCTGTCTACCTGGCGAGCACTCCACAACAAGCTGCTGAACTGGGCCTAAAATTTCCTGGAGTTGATGAGGTAAAATGTTTTGTAGTTTTCTCGCCATAGATTTTCAATAGCACTCTTTACTGAAAAGCTTCCTTGTCACATTGTCCTTATTGTTTTGCTGAACAAAACAATGTGGAGTAGAGTTTCTCTTTGATATCTCTTATTCATTGGATGAGAAAGTGCTCTTTCTTTTCAAAAAAGAATTGCTCTTTGCTGAATATTTTAAGTATGATATCTGTTGTGTCACATATTTTTCAAGCTTATTATGGTACCTCTCACCCTGGGCCTCCTAATATCATAGTGTGGTCATTCTTTAGTATAGAGAAATGATCTAGTTGAAGAAAAGGAAATTCTCATTGTTGTATTAGTTGCTTTAAACCACATCCTATATATTTTGACTCCATAGAGTAGGTTTATAGGTATCAATTTGTGTATATGTTAAGCAGTTCTGAGTTGGGCAACGTAATTCGCGTAGTCAACGTTCGCGCGCTCGCAGAGCTTATTCCCGAGTTTGCATCATAATTTGCGAACTGTCAGGACAAAGTGGGCGTCTTTCCTTTGACCTTTGTCTTCCTTCAATGCTTTATTTCCACAGGGTTACAATTAGTTAATTCAAGAGGCGCGTGAGGAGCATGTCTAATTTCGGTGTTGGGCTGTTGCAGAACTTGCATCAAGTGAAGTGGCCCCACATGATTAATATTGCCATATTTATTGAATCTGACCCCAAATAATCACTCCCAAATCAGAAATTTTATATTTCTTTTCACTTTTCTCTTTCTCTTTCATTCCCTATATACACATATATAACCCTTAAAATTACATACAATTATAGTAAAGAAATTATAAATATAAATCTTGTTCAAAAAATAGTAATTATATAAATATAATACTCCCTCCGTCTCATTATTTTTAATCCCTTTACTTTTGGCACAAAAATTTATGCAAGAGTTAAAAAATTGGAAGTTTTGGTTAGTTTTTACATTTATGCCCTTTAAAGTAGTGGTTGAGAATTAGTGGTGTCAAATTATTATTTTATGTTAGGGGTAGTTTTGAGAAAAAATAAGAAAGGGAGTGTTGAATTGGGACATCCCAACAAGGAAATAAGAGAAAAAATAATGGGACTGAGGAATTTTTTTAATTTCATACATAGTTAATTAAAAATTATAATAGGTGATTATTGAATTATGAGACACTTATTTATTATTATAAAATTAATATTAAATAATATTAATTTTGACGCTCTAACGACTCTCTTATTAGTAAGTTTTTACAAACATGACGCTCTCGTGATCCCGCACCCGCTCTACACTTGCGCTCCACTCCGCAACTTTGTTACCTAGGTTCCGAGTTAATTCACAAAATTGGAATAGATTATTCCTTTTGAATAAAGTTCCGAGTTAGTTCAAGGAAATTTGAAAGATTTATTAAAGAAGCTAGGTAAATTCAGGGAAACTACCCACTGTCTGGCGGACCTAGTAAGGGACTAGGGGGGGTCTATAGATCCCCATAATTTTTTTCCCCTTAGTTTTTAAAAAAAAAATAAAATAAAAATGGTCCAATAAATTGGCTCAATTTGAAATTCCCAACCTAAATTTTTTTTTAGTCCAATTAATAACATGTCTCAAGCCTTACAAAGAAAAGATCAAGATATAGTGAATGCTAAGAAATTAGTCAAATTAGCTAAGAATCGTCTTCAAGAAACAGGAGATGATGGGTGTGGACCTTTGTTGGAGGAAGTTACTCTTTTTTTATTCTATGCATGAAATTGAAATTCCTTCAATGAGTAATGTCTATGTTCCATATGGGAGGCCAATGCGTAGGATTGAAAAGTGACTATTGAGCATCATTACAAAGTTGAGAGATTCAATTCGGAGATAGATAGACAGTTGCAAGAGTTGATAAACCGTTTCAATGAAGTAAATACAAAGTTGCATGCTTAAACTCATCTAATCGCTTTGAGGCATTTGACAAAGAAAAACTTGTTCGTCTTGCCGAACTTTATCCAAATGACTTCCCTTTTATTGAGCTCTTGGCCCTTCCCAATCAACTTGAAAATTATATTAGGATGTTCGATCAAGTGATGATTTTTCTAGCTTGAAAAGGATTGGTGATCTTGCTAAGAAGATGGTTGCAACTAAAAGGCATGTCGCATTCTCGATGGTTTACAAACTTGTGACATTGACGCTTATTCTACCCGTTGCAATTGCATTACTGGAGAGAGTTTTTTTTTACTATGAAGATAGTAAAGAATTGACTTCGTAACCGAATGGGCGATCAATTGCTAAATGATAGTTTAGTTGTCTTTATAGAGAGAGATATATTTAGTAGTATTTTAAACGATGCTATCATGGACCGATTTCAAAAGATGGAAAATCGTCGTGGTCAATTATTAAAGTAAATACGTAGATATTTTGGGTTCTTTTGGGACTATAACGGGGAATCATATGTAAGTAAAGTATCTCGTGGGGTTTATTTTTGTCAAACTCCACCTCCCCTTTTTGTATCGCGTCATATATTTTCTCGTGAAGAATATAAGCTTTAAGTTTAACTGTTTGATTAGATTTTTTTTATTTTTGTATAAGTTTAGCCCCTCCTGACCAAAAATCCTGGATCCGCCCCTAACCGCTATCACAAATTAGTCGGTGAGGTCGTTCAAGTTCTTTGAAAGTTTTTCTACACCATGAAACACCTATAATTCTAAAATTTATACTGGAAATTTGAGCACATTTGATATTTTATTTTGGATAAATTAGCACACTTGATATAGATACCATAATAATTTTTTTTTTTCTGAAGGGGGTATAATTGGGACACATGTTGCTATTTATTTTATGACTACTTTTCAGAAATTCTTATGTATCATCTCTACTTCATGGTCAGGTGGAGGAGATTGATGACGTTGATGACTCTTCAAGTGATCCATTTGTTGCGGATGCTATAGCAAATGAAAGAGATCTGCATCTTACTGAAGATCAAAAGAGAAACTTTATAAAGGTCAGTGTTTTTATTAACTGCCCAAAATATTCTTATGCTACCAGAGTGCACTTTGAAATAATAGCAACCAGTCATCTCTGGTTCATCCATCTCAGTAGGATATTCTAATTGGGTGAATGTATGACTCATCGAATTCCTTTTTTTTCCCAGGCAACTTTGAGATGTCAAATCATTAATGTTTTGTAGATTTACCTAGCATGACCGAGTCACAAGAGTGAACATTGTATTAGCTCTAGTCACCCAGGACTCGCAGTACTATAGTCTGTCTGAACACGGAATTTAGTAATTAGAATTGTTTTTCATTTTAGCCCAAGCCTTCTTGATAGGAAAAAAAATGTAATGTAATTAACAAATAGTTAATCCACATGAATAAGATTTATTATTATTCCAACAATGTGGTCATACTTAAATTGGTAGAGAAATCTTCTAATATGTAATAATTGAATTGCTTCATTTACAGGTCCTGGGAATAGAAACAATCCAGAGAAGCTATCGTTAGGTTCCTTACAGTAACTAATTTACCTAGAGTAGTACATGAAATCATTTTTATCAATGTTCTGATGGACTAGGAGATATATTCTAAGTAAAATGATAGGGCTGTAGAAGTTGATTTATACTGCTGATGTCCAAATCAGGATGGATGGAATTTTATGCTGATGCTCTATTATTGAAATTTAGTTTTCTTAAATGTTACACTAGGTATTTCATTACATAGAAAAATACAGAATGGGATAATCTTTTGTTGATGTGAGTATATTATCTAGATGGATATATGGAGAAATACTAATTTATCTGCATATTTCAGAGTTAGAATTATGCCATATATGCATTTGTTTTAAGTATATCTAATGATTTAAATGCTTCAAAATATTTTAGTATTCTTTTACCTTTTTTGTATAAAAGTTGTGGGGACCACTAGTTTAATTAACCCAAAAAAGAAACCAACCTGTACAAATTTCAAATTGTAGTTTCCAAATATCATTAGTATTCTCATACCTTTTATTTTCTAATTGTGGTTTCTTCTTCTGATAAATTATTGAATAAAAAATAGCATATTTTTCTATTGCATAAATTTATACTTCTTGAACCATATGACTTCAATAATTAGAAATGATGTCACTACAAAAATTAAATATCAAATAAAAGTTTAATTTTTATAATGTTTTGTTTGAAATGAAGTATAATTTTTTGAATGTAATACAATACTTTGCAAATATTATTCGTTTAGTTTATGATTCAACTTAAAAGATTACGTTCTGAAATTATGCGAGATACAGTGTGTCTGTATTACTGTATCAGACACGTTTTCTTCCTAGGATCTCTCTATAAGGTCGTGTTTTTTGAAGACCAAGATAACATTTATCACTTTATTTTCTATTGAATCTATTCTCAGAGTTGCATGTGCTGAAAATTTTGATTTGTACTAAGAATTTGTGGTACACCATTGATTGAAGTGAGGCCATATTTCTTCCATATCGAAATATACTGTCTGAACTGATCCAATTTGTTCATTTCTTGACTGATAAAAGTTCAGCAAGTGGCACAGTTTTCAGCATAGGCTTGTACAGCTCTGTGGTTTTTTCCAGCAACTTTTTATCATTTTTTTACACATGTTAAACATTGTAAATGTTGACACAAAAATACAATAAGCAATGGCTACAACAAATATATTCAGTTACCAAGAAAAGGTGAGTTTATTGAATGTCAAATTAAAGGTAGAAGAACACTTTCTTGATGCAAGCTGAGAAACATTTTGGAAGAGTACCGGATTACCAAATTAGAGAACCTTTTTCTTTCTTGGTGCCACATCCTGCTGTGCCTTTTATGCCACTTCATAAGTTGTTTTCATGATATACTATTATACATATTTGAATTTTGTGTTGATAAGATTTTTCTGTGGAATGAATTGTTTTATTTAGCTTTTGTTATGTTTTTCCCTGTTGCCCGAATATTCGGATAAAAAATTTACTTTTCCATACCAATCATATATTAAAAAGACCATCTTAAAGAAAACTGTAAAAATTTGCACATGGAATTATTAAGGTCCCACATATTAAAAGATTGTTATAGATTTCTTTACTTTCCAGTGGAAAAGCATTTACCTCCTGAACTCTTGCTTTTGGCTCTTTACTGTATCATAATGAGAGCACATTGCTATGTGGATTTTCATCTAATAGTGTGGCACTAATGAAGTAGTGCTAAATAATTGGGTGTTTTGCTCTTTTTGTATAATATTATAGTCGTAGTTGTTAAAATCGATTGAGGTGCTCACTATAGCGATCTTTATGGCGAGGCTAGCCATTCTCGCTTTGCACCGCTCTGTTTTTCAGATTTGGAAAAAGCGGCGCTTTTTCCTCGACACGTAGCGCTGCATATCAGCGCTTTTTCCACCTCAGGCAGTGGGATTTAAAAAAAAAAATTCACTTTTTTAATAAAAGTCGATAAGTCTTATTAAGGGAATTCGAGGAGAGAGAAACCAATAACTGAAACCCTAATTTTTAAAATAACAATTCTCTCCCTCAACACACCTGTGCGCCGCCATCAATTTAGCCGCTTGCCCCGCAGCCGTCAACCACCGCACCGCGCCGCAGGCCACCTCAGTTCCTCACGCTAAGTATCAGCCTTTTTTGTGACTTTGTGTATCACTGTATTGTGGGTTTTGCCGTTTTGTTGTGGATTTTGACTTATGAATTTAGTTTATGAAATGTTGTCTTTTTTAATGTGTATATTATGTATATGATTTTATTTCACTGTATTGTGGGTTTTGGCTTTTGAATTTAATATATATTGATTGTCTTTAAATTTGGTCATTTATGTTATATATATAATCATAATTGATATAATTAAAAAAAATTGTACACAAGCGCTTTATGCGGGAAAAGCTGGCGCTTTTCACCTTGCTCCATAGCAAGGCGAGGCCTCGTCACTTCGCGTCACTTTTCGCTATTAACAACTATTTATATATGTGGGAAATAGCTGACATTTTATTTTGTATATCTGTGCTTTGGCAGGTTAAAGAGGAAGATGATGCAAATGCTGATCTGAAGCTTCATAATCGTTTGAAACGGAGACGTAGGAAGCAATGCAAAGAGGTCTAATCTCACTTTCAGCTGTTTGGTTTTCTCATTTGGTCTAAATAGTCTATAATAATGTTAATTTCTAGTTCTTAATGGACTTTGGAACAAACTAGTTCACTATACGGCATTCATTATTTTCTTTGCAATAGTACTATCTGCATAATTGATGCTGGTGGTGGTTCAACTTAGCTAAGAGAGCCTCTAAGAACTGAGTATAATGAAATGGTTGACTAAATATGCAAGTGTTCATATCGCTAGAATTCAGCTTAGCTACATACTGAGGTTTGACCATATTTTGAACTTAAAATGTCATTATTGGACCTTGAATATGCATCTTTACCTCACAATCAAATCTTCATTTGAGTATTTAGACTTGATCAATTTGGAAATCTTACAAGCGAAGTCATTGAAAGACATATTAGACGACAGAAATATGAGACTAGTCGAACAAGCAATTTTATAATCTAGTTAGGTACATCACTACGCCCTAGCACATACTTGACGTTGAATCCTTTGAATATCCTAGCAAGCTCAAGCTTACAGAAGTGATTCAACTCTTAAATGACGCAAACCAGCTTTCTTTTTTATAAGCCTTTTGAATCAAGGTGATATGAATCTTAAATCACGCAAGCTAGAAATTATGAATCAAGTGATAATTATTAGTTTAACATTTGGAATGGTCAATCCTTGCTGAT
This sequence comes from Penstemon davidsonii, assembly GCA_034814905.1. NCBI lineage: Eukaryota > Viridiplantae > Streptophyta > Magnoliopsida > Lamiales > Plantaginaceae > Penstemon > Penstemon davidsonii. Next base: position 57,658 of record JAYDYQ010001639.1, read on the forward strand.
TTGTAGGAAATATTCTTTGGAGAACACATGAACAAAAACCTTTTTTTTGTTTTTCTTCCCTCTCTCTCTCTCTCTCTCTCTCTCTCACACACACACACACGCACATATTTTTCTCCTTGTGTCTCTAGTGAATGATTGTAATGTCTAAATAATAATAAGTTCAACCTCAACTAAATGGAATTATATTGAAAAGCAATCATCGAACTATATGGTGTAACTTTTGTGATGGATGAATTTAACTTCGAAAGAGAGTTCGGAAATAAAGTTATTGAATGAAGCAATTGAACTAAACCAGTATGCTAGCCTTGGACCAGTTTTTTTCGCAAACTAGAGTTGAAGAAGTAAGAAACCAGATATGCCTTGGCCTATCCGATTTTCCCTTAAATTTTGTTACTCAGCTTCATGCTAGTTAAATAGAAAAGTAAGAGACAACATATGGAGGTGTAATTCTTATATTATCATCTCAACCCAACTTGAACATAATCTAATAATACAATCATTAGATTCATTACTGCATAGATACATCTGAAAGAACTTTAATTTTGCTCTCCTTATACTGCTAAAATTTTAAAATAATATGTATGACTTAAATGTTCGATCAGAATTATATCCTACCATGATTGATGAACTGGACCTTATGCACTGGAAGGGACATGGATTAAAGTATGGAGAGGCCATATGAACTGGATCAGAATTATATCTTTTTTTTCTTCATATGTCTTTAAACCCACAGATAGTCATTCTGTTGTGATTTCAATAAAAAGTAAAGCTAAAAACTATAATAAGATTGTCGTTGATTGAGAAATGCTACATTTACTCTAAACATGCAAGACATTTATTAAAACCATTTATTGTAGAGTTTAGCAAGAGGTTGAAGTTTCAAGGAATATCAATATGGAAAAATAATTCCCTCTTTCAGTTTTATAATCAAGGAGTCCTTTCCTAAAAAAATTGTGTGATATATTTTGAACCTTAGAGCTACTGTAATTATGAGTATCGGGTCTTCTAGCTATTGTTCTTGATAAATGACCCAGGTTAGCCCATTCCTCAAAACAAGTTTTTATAGGATCCTTATCCATCAAATTCTTACTTATGGTTATGGAAAACAAATACTTTATTGATCAAGTTTTTTGACAAATGTCTTTGCATTGTACTCGTATCTTGTCTCAGTGAAACTTGTATTTGTGACATGAAATTATCTTGAACCTATTATTACTAAAAGAATATCATGGAAGAGAACATGCAGCTGTGTATGAGTATCACATAATATATAACATACCTGATACTGGACCTGGTGTGGCACCTATTTCCTGGCTCCTTATGGTTATATAATCATTTAAAATCAAAGGGTCAAATCACAAATTTTACCTTTTCATAATAGCTTTTCATTTGGGACCACAACTTAAAAATATAAAAATAGAATAAATATTTGATAGGCCAATGATTAAAATATATGTAGGTACTTAATAAATATCTGAATGGGGCTGGGGCACCCCAGTCCCCTGTGCTGTGGTTATGTAAAGTCCCAATTTATTTTATAGGGGTGTAATCTGTTTTCTTAAGGAGCATAAAATCATACGAACTTTTCATTTTAGACTTATATATCAGCATCGGTACTTGATTTATGTGAAGGCATAATTGAAACCTCTTCTTGAAGCTATCGATTTTAACTTTTTAATTTTCATATCTGTGCTTCATATGTTTTATTCTTGACCAGGATGCTTTTAAGGGAGACATCTCCTATCACCAACAAGATGGTTCTATGACTCATGAGGACACTTCTGAGAATGATAGTGAACATCGAGAGCTAAAAAATAATTTTCATGAGATGTCTAGTGTTGATGGAGAGAATGTAAAGAGTTTGATTGACGGCTCTACTCCCGTGAACTTAGATGAGTCGAGGGGGGTCACACACTCTGATAATAAGGAATGTGGTTCAATTATTCTAGACAGTGACAATGAGGATCTGGTTACTGGAAATGGATTATTAGCTGAGGAAATCACCAAATCAGAAGGTGGAGTATTCTCAAGCTCAGATTCTGATTCAGATGATTCGGATGCCGACAAAGGTGTCAATGCAAGGTATCTTGTATTCGCAATCAGTGTTTGATATTCTTTGGGCATGTTATAAGTTTATAACCAACATTATATCGGCTATTTATCACATACTAGCAGGGCATATATGTTAAAGGATCAAATTTAGATTTTTGAACTTCTGTTGTGATGGATTTTCTGAGGCTCTAATTGTTACTCACTCCACAAAGAAATCTGTAACCTGGGAGCATGATGCTAACAGATCGAAGGTCATGGTGGAACATTATTGTTATTGGAATTCTGTGATAATTTCGAGCTTGTTGAAGCCGTTAGGCTAAGTTTAAGTTATTCGACACATTTGTATGTTTTACTGATTGCTGTCTCAAAACTAGGGTTTGTGCTCCTTTCTTTCTGGTTCCACATTATCACGTGTTATGTCATTTTGGTTACTCGATCCGTCTTTACAGGCTCTGCTCATGTTTATAAACCAAATTCTAATTTCTGTCAGTTCTAGTACTAGAGTCACATTTGGGCACAAATGACAGCAAATCAAAAAATCTGTCATTTACGTCTTTTTTTGTTTAATTTGTGAAACTGATGTCTACGACAATGAATATGGTGCTTAGAAGTTGAAGATATGAAACTCACAATTTTTTGTAGTTTAAACTAATGTGTGCTACATTTTTTTGAGGGTTTGTTCATCATCACACTTAATATCTTTTTGGTGGCCAGCAAGTTTTTACAGGGATATTTACTTTGCGCGAGGCATGACAGCCATGCAACTCAATTACTAACTTCACGTTCTATCTTGCTATTTCAGTCCTCCATCTGCGTCACTTGATTAACTATAATTGCAATTTGATTTCTGTTGGCACACCACTATTATTCTACATCTCAATTTGATTTTAATTCTTCCTTTGTATCAGCAGCAAGAGAAGACGTAAAAAGAAAATTCGCAGAATCATTGATGATACTGAACTGGGTGAAGAGACGAAGAAGAAAATTGCAATTGAAAAGGTAATGTTACTTCTGCATTGTATATCTAATACTACCTCTTTTTAACATATAATCTGGTATATTATTGTTACAGGAACGACAAGAGCGACTTAAATCTTTGGAGGCCCGATTTTCTACAAAGTCTGTTATGAGGAGTTCTGTAGTCGGTAATGGAGGTTCATTTGATGGTGCTGGTGTTGAAATATTAGGTGATACTTCCGCTGGGTACATAATAAATTTGGTGAGAGAAGAAGGTGAAGCGGCAGTCAGGATTCCTCCAAGCATCTCGAAGAAATTAAAACTTCATCAGGTTTCCCAAATATGAATGTGTTGTCTCTTTTCTTGTATAATCTATTTGTTGTGTGCCTTGGTTATAGATATCTTTAGTACTATATTAAAAATTGTTCATACATGTCAGGATAAATTTGGGAAATTCTATTTCTTCAATATTAAGATAAATTCGATCAAATTCACATTTGGATATATGGATGTAATAAAGAATTTAAGATTCATGCTTCTGAATGAGACTCACTTGCTGTGCTATTTTTTCTCGAGTGAGTTCTTTGTCTAGTTAGAATCTTGAACTTCATTAGGTATGGTCTACATGGTGAACGGTTTGGGTGATTTAATTTATGCTCTCACTTCAGATTGCAGGGATTCGATTTATGTGGGAAAATATCATTCAATCCGTGCGAAAAGTGCGGTCTGGTGATAAAGGACTTGGTTGCATACTGGCTCATACTATGGGGTTAGGTAAAACTTTTCAGGTAGCATTTCTTAGCTAGACTGACTTTATGTTTCACTTCAAGTTTCTGTCTGTCCCTTCCATATATGCAACCACCTATATTTTTCATTTAGACGAATGTGTCATTTTGAAAGTAATGATGATATGCAGCATTTATTTCCTTATTTGATTTTAGTTATATGATAATGCCATTACTAATACATTGAGATAACTTTAGAAATGGCAAAGTTTCTCGACAATTGTATAACAATGTGTTAGATACTGGTGATATTTATTTCTAATATGAATTATCCTTGCTTATAAATTGGTCTTTTGAGTTTTCTCAGATTGAACAAGGGACTGATGATCTATATGTTCAACTATACATGTATTTCCCTCCATTTTTTTCTTAAATAAACATTCAGTTCATGCCATGAATATATGGGTTTTCTCTTCTTTAGGTTCCCTAACTCAAATCTCTTCATTTGAAACTATAGCTTGTTCTCACATATAACTATATAAGTTGAAGCTATATATCGTACAACTTTTAAATCTCTTCATTTGAACAGGTTTTCTCTTCTTTAGGTTTCCTAACTCAAATATCATCTCTTCTCTAACTGGAGCATCTAGCAGCTTTTGCAGAATGCCCAAATCATCACAAACAGTTCTTCTGCAGCTTACATTCTATAGGTGTTACCTTGCAGCTGATGCTCAATCCTTCAGAGTTTATTCATATGATATTTCTATCATACAAAAGTTGATTAATATGTCATATTACCTATAGAATCTGTACATATATAGGCTTTTATTCTATGTAACCAATTGGCTCCAAACGTCCCATGTAGAGTTCCAAGCTTTTATTTTTTCTTCCCTGTTGGCATGTGACTCGTAATTTCTAAATCATCAAATATGCTGTTCGAGTTTTATATTAAGTGGACTTATGCAGTGAATCTGACACACACACACTCACAAACAGACGGTGCTCATGTGTTACATAAAGCTAACATATGGATGGAACGATTGAGCTAGAAGGAGAGAGATAGGGAGGATAGAAGTAGATAACCTTCTTATTATAAAATTTCTAGAAGTATAACATTTATAAAACATCCTTGCTCTACCTGAGGAGTTTGGAGTAAGGCGAGAGTGCGAGACCTTGCAACCTCTTGATGTTTGTAATATTATTGTGTTACAGATTCTGTTTTTATAGGAGGATGCACAAGACACAACAAACTAAGGATTGATTATTAGCTGGTTTTCTGGAATGTGAAATTTCAAGTAGCTGCATAAGGATAAAAGATGATTAAAAAATGTCAAAAATGATTTTTTTTCTTATGATGTCAATTTTGTGCTTACAGGTTATTGCTCTTTTATACACTGCTATGAGAAGTGTGGACCTAGGATTAAAAACTGTACTCATTGTGACACCTGTAAGTGTTCTATACAATTGGAAGTATGAGTTTACGAAATGGAGACCATTGGAGCTAAAACCTCTGCGCATCTTCATGCTTGAAGATGTTCCAAGGTTTGTCTTTCGTTTTGTTAGGTTGTTTAATGAAAAAATGCATTCAAAATCAGTGTAGTAATTCTGAAGTGTTTGTTTGAATATGTTAACGGTCTTAAACATCTATCTCTGCCCAAGTTAATTTTGTTCTTTTTCTTCTTCTTTTTACACGAAACTGCATACTTAATAGTTATTTTGCTTACTAGGTAACATAAACCCTAGATCAGGATAACTTAAAGATGGATCTCTTCAAATCTTTTAAAAAATGTAATACATCCTGACTATATATTTTCAGGGAGAAAAGGCTTGAGTTGCTCATGAAGTGGAGAACTAAAGGTGGTGTCTTCTTAATTGGCTATTCTGCCTTCCGAAATTTATCCCTTGGGAAGTATGTTAAGGATCGAGACATTGCTAAAGAGATTAGTCATGCACTTCAGGTGATTTTAATGATTTGAAATTTATCTGCAAGCAGAAACTAGTATAAGAAAATTATATTTGTTTATGTTTCTGCTTAAGTGTTGCCACTTTCTTTTTGATGGAGCTGGAACGTGCATTTATTTATGTTGTTAAATTCATTTTTGGGCCAAACATGTCAGGTGGTACTAATAAGATGTTTGTTAATTGTGTTGTCCTGACTGAACTTAATTCATTCAGTATGTATAGCTGACTAAGTATTCTGAATCTTCTATTAATTGTTGGCTGGTACTTTTGCATATAAAATGAATGTGTATTTTGGCCAGGATGGACCTGATATTCTAGTCTGTGATGAGGCCCACATTATCAAGAACACCAGGGCTGACACAACCCAGGCATTGAAACAAGTAAGGTGCCAGAGAAGGATTGCATTAACTGGATCGCCTCTTCAAAACAATCTGATGGAGTACTATTGCGTATGACTTTTAAGTATCTGATTTTGTATTAAAAGGAGTGTGCCAATCTCTATAATGACCATTTTGTTTTTTTATATCTGGGACAGATGGTTGATTTCGTCAGAGAAGGATTTCTTGGTAGCAGTCAGGAGTTTAGGAATCGGCAAGACTATTAAACTCGTATCTTTTCTAAAGTTCCGTGCCTTAATTGCACTGTTACCTAAAAACCTTTTTCTGTTTTGCAGTTTCCAAAATCCGATAGAAAATGGTCAGCACGCCAATTCTACTGCCGTGGATGTGAAGATAATGAATCAAAGATCTCATATTCTGTATGAACAGTTAAAAGGATTTGTTCAGAGGATGGATATGAGCGTGGTTAAGAAAGATTTACCCCCAAAAACTGTATTTGTAATAACAGTGAAGTTGTCTACTTTACAGAGAAAACTGTATAAAAGATTTCTTGATGTTCATGGTTTCACAAAGGACGAAAAGGTGTCTGGTGAAAAGATAATTAAGAGATCTTTTTTTGCAGGGTACCAAGCCTTAGCACAGGTATGTACTCACTTTGCTTGTATATATAGGCCTGAAAATATTCAACATTTTAATGTACTAGGTAACTGGATTCAACTGAACAGAACTTTGTCATATGTTAAATTAAGTTTGGACATGGCAATCTTTTTTGCATTATATTCTATTAAGGTTCTGACCCAAAGTTCAACCACAATGATTCGAAGCTATGTAATAAGAGACAGGTCAACCACCAATTTTGGTCCTAAAATTTTACATCTATTGGCTTTTGTGACATGCCTAATCGGCTAATCCATCTGCATCATTTATTATGCTGTTTATGTATCAGCTTAGCTAAGTGTTTCGGCAACTCTCAAATTATGCAAAATTTCTTAGTAGCCCAATATTCTGTACCATATACCATTTGAAGGTCTAGGAGCCCTTAAGTTATTACAGGTCGGAGATGCCGGAATTCATTACAAATTCCTAAATACTATTTTTCTTCTTAACTCGACTTAAAGAATAGTTCTTAAGAAACACTATTGTCTAATATTTCACTACCTGAATAAAATAAGTAACATAGATGTTGGGTTTTCATGACCTTATACTTTTACCATCTCAAAGTAATTTCAAACTCTTGTACTTAGAATTATCATAAACTCTTGTACTCAGCTCTACTTTAATAAATTTCAAATCCGCATAGTAGGAACGGATTGTGTGCATTAAATGTAAGTTGATTGAGTTAAAGTACTTGAACATGAATGCAGTTTGTAATCAAGAAATGTTTCAAATTTTTAGGATTGGACGCATCAATAAGGGCTCTGTTTTGTCTCAACTAATTGAAAGTCATAGAGACTAGACATTCTTGGAGGCATTAGAAAGTTTAAAATACCTTGCTTCCTTGGAGCATGCCAGGATTCTTCATAAAATTTACAATTTTCAAAGAGTTCTAAATTTAAGTATTAACTAGCATTTAGTTTTACACTGATATCTTAGATTAAAAAACTGCTAACTTAATTTCAATTTAACGAATCCTAATTTTTTTGAACTTTTTTAGTATTTTCTTCCCTTTCTTGTGATTCCTCCAATTTACTGATCTCATCTTTGCTGCATCAACTGAAGCTATGCAAACTATTTTAGATTCTGGAGAGCTGCAACTGCTGTCATTTTTGTCGTTTTCAATAATGAATATAATTCATAAATGCTACTGTTTCAGTGGAGAAAAGTTCAATTTTTATGTCGCTTTTTGTAGATATGGAACCATCCTGGAATTTTGCAACTGCGGAAAGAAAACAAAGACTCTGCTAAGCGTGAAGATGTGGAAAATTGTCTTGCAGATGACAGTTCAAGTGATGAGAATGTGGACTACAGTATGATATCTGGAGGTAATTTTAGGGCATACACCCACCTTGATCATTTTTTATAGTGGGTACTTGGGCTGATCGTATGAGGTTAGATAGTAAGTAGATTGTATAACTCTTTAGCACATCGTCAACAAATATCTCTTTTACCATATGTGGTAAACTGAAAGTGGTCTGCGTGTTATTCAGTAGTGTCCGAGCTGTGCTGCAATTTTTTTTGCAGCTAATGAAATCATTGATAGTGTACTGAAGAGCCATTTAAAAATTCTTATATCAGTGGTTTCACTGTTCATTCTTTCATATTCAATTGTACTCCACCCTGTTGCTTGCAGAGAAGCTGGGCAATCCTCAGAGGAAAAATGATAGTGGATTTCTTTATGAGGTGCGAACATTCTTCTGTGATGCCCCCTCCCTTACTGAACATTGGTCATTGTTGTTGAATACACCTACAATATGTTGCCTGATAAGTCATTCTTTAAATGTTCTATTTTGTATCTCTAACTATGTAGCCTAATCTATGTTTTGAGAAGTTCACTTACTTTAGATGCCTTTTTCATGATTTCTTACCTATTTATTTGTTTAATTTTTTGTGTTAATTTGCACACAGGACTGGTGGAGAGATCTTCTGAAGGAAGACAATTATAAAGAGGCTGATTACAGTGGTAAAATGGTTTTGCTACTTGATATCCTGACAATGTGCTCAAGTATAGGTGACAAGGCACTGGTGTTTAGCCAGAGTATATTAACTTTGGACCTGATTGAATATTATCTTTCAAAACTGCCTCGACCAAGGAAGAATGGAAAATGTTGGAAAAAGGGGAAGGATTGGTACAGGTGTGTATGTGCACAAAGCATTTTGAAACTGGCATATAATTTTGAATAATCACATTTGGTTGTCTGATCTCTCTCTTACATTTGGAGCGAGCGTCTTAGTCACGTTGCTTTACTCCCATCCTGTAGATTTGATTAAATGCAAGATCATGCATTTCATATCATGGTACAGGGTAGTGTTTATGTTATTTTTTTTTTTCTACTGTAGACTGTCTAACGGGGACCACAAACTCATCAATCTGTTTATCAAATTTGGCAAAAAGGGGTCACTTTTTTGGTGTTTTTTACTATGTAATTAATGTACCAGCTGTCTCATCACACATTGAGATCCTTTTTGCTCAAGCTCAGTGTTTTGGATGCCGTGCTATCTCTCTCTCTCCTCCCCCCCCAGAATGTGTTCAGAAGTTTTTTGTATTCCAAGATTACATAGCTTACTGTCATCTCTGGACTATTACAATGTCCCTTTTGTTATTTTCAAGTGATTATACTTGGTAACGTGATACATTGGTAATCCTTTTCCAAGGAGGCCATGTTTTGTAACAGATGGAGATATCTTTAAGAATCTAACAGACCCCTTGTCTAATGATCTTAGTTAATTCATGGCATTTTGGGAGTATGACCTGTAATCAACCGCTTTGCACTTAAGAGGATGTCAGTAAAAATAAAGTTAGACATGAACTTGATGTTGGCACTGACATACTTCAGGAAAAAAAAAGAAAAAAAAAAAAGAAGAGAAATTGCTAAATAACTTTTTTTTTTAGTTCCTTGTAAACATTTTGATGCTGTACCTTTTATTTGGTATTACTCAGCATAACGACAGACTGTTGATATCTCTGATTAAATTATGTTAGAGTTCATAAATTATGTTTGAGAACTTTATTGCTTCCCACAACCAACAAAGGTGATATATTTTCTTGCTGATGTCTAACAGGTTAGATGGAAGGACAGAATGCTCCGAGAGGCAGAAACTGGTTGAGAGGTTCAATGAGCCCTTAAATAAAAGGGTCAAATGCACTTTGATATCTACCAGGGCTGGATCTCTGGGTATCAATCTTCATGCAGCTAACCGGGTAATTATAGTTGATGGCTCTTGGAACCCTACTTATGATCTTCAAGCTATATATAGGGTTTGGAGGTGCGTATGCCATCTTTTTTCTGTTAAGCAAGACATAGGTAAGATTTGGCTTTTTAATAAAAATAGCTACTCATGTTTATGTAGGTATGGCCAAACCAAGCCTGTCTTTGCTTACAGATTGCTGGCACATGCTACAATGGAAGAAAAAATTTATAAGCGTCAGGTAGTGGCAGATCAAGATGTTGCTCAGTAGTTGTTAGTTTGAATGAAACCTGACTTTTAATAATTCTACAGGTGACTAAAGAAGGCCTTGCAGCAAGGGTCGTTGATAGGCAGCAGGTGCACAGAACAATGTCTAAAGAAGAAATACTACATTTGTTTGAATTTGGTGATGATGAAAATCCGGAAGTAATGCCTGTGTTGGGACAAGAGACTGAATCTGTGGATGGACTGAATACAATTGGAAATTTGTCGAACCAGAAGCTGCCACATCCACGTGGTAGTTCATCTTCTGACAAATTGTTTCAAAGTTTGATCAGCAAACATCATCCCAGGTATATTATTTTGGCTTCTTTGAGAGTTTTGGCTCAGCTCATTCATCCTTATACTGGTATAAATAATAGTGACAAAGCTCTTGTTATGCACTATCTTTCTCAAATCTATTCAAATTAGATGTTCCATTGAGTAAGTGTATAAGTAAATGAAGTGCTTAAAGAAACCTAGTTATATTTAATCATAAATAGAGAAGGAAATTGATTTAGGGACTTATCAAGCTCATATTATACCTCTATGATTGATGCAGCTCAACTTATGTGTTATGTCCCTCCGGATGCAATAACACTTTTGTTGAATGCAATTTTTCTATTTAGTTCATCATTAGACCACTACTAGTTTGCCAATGAGCATCTCTAAAGTTGATTCCCTCAGTGTCTTATCATGGATTGTAGACGAGTGGTAACGATAACATATTATAACATGTATTTATTTATATCGTGATGGTCATCATGTCGTTTCGACTTTACCTATTGGCAAATTGCTTTCTACTTCGAGAAACCCATGCTGATGTGGCATCACATACTATTTCCATTACCTGATCAAAATAGTTCTATTTTCTATTTTCCATTTTTTTTTCATTCTGATGTCCGTTTCTTCTCAATAATTGTCACTTTTAATTTGTCAAATCTAGTTTTTTCCAATGCAATTGGGCTCTTTTCCATGGCTGATTCTATTGCTAGAGTTTCTTGATTGTACTATATGAATTTAATGGGGCAATTCGGTCGGTGTTGTTTGTTGGACAGTTCCAGTGAAGTCCTTAAACAACCCTACAACATCACTCCTTGCTTATATATAGATTCTTTAAGAAATCTGCACAAGGTTGAAATTTGATCTAGGTGCAAATTAGTAAAGAAGAAAAGTCTCAAATTTTATTTTTATCTTTCAATAAGTGCTCAGGTAAGACAACTTATATGACTCTGTTTTCACATTCTGGGTAGGGAATTGATGGGTTCGATGTTGTTCCTTTGGGATTATGAAATATTTCGGGCTTGTTTGAGTTGCATATCCTTTAGCAGCCTTAGGAGTGAAAATATCAGTTAACTTATATCCTCATCTTTCTGTAGCAAGTAATTCAAGCTCATTTTTTTTTCAGTATAATGACAAACTTATTGCGGGGTGATAATTTCTAGAGCATAAGAAAAATGTTGTGTTCTGGAAAACATGCATGTTTTTCATGGCTAAAGTTTCATCTGGATGTTGTAAAATTGATTAGGCAACAATAGCTAATAATCAAGTTTGATTGCTGTTTAGGTCCCTTTAAGTCCCCTTTTGTATAGTATTTTCTTGCCTTGAGATTTGTTGTCCTGCTATAAATGATTCATTTTCATGGATGATCATAATCATTGTTTGGATAACTTATTTTTTCCTTCCAGATGGATCTCAAATTACCATGAACACGAGACTATGTTGCAAGAAAATGAAGATGAGAAACTTTCTAAAGAAGAGCAAGACTTGGCTTGGGAAGTATATCAGAAAACGTTCGAGTGGGAAGAGGTACGACGAGTCTCTCCCGATGAAAATATAATCGAGCAACAAAAAGTCTCTGTTGATGAATCTACACTGGAAAGGCAGCATCAAAAGCCTGTGAAAGATGATGCACTTGCACGAGCTAGGCACCGTCATAGAAATCGTTATGTGCAGCGTAAGTGTACAAATCTTTCACACCTATTGACCTTGAGGAGTCAAGGCATAAAGCCGGGTTGCAGCACCATATGTGGGGAATGCACTCAACAAATAACTATGTAAGACCTCACTCGGGAACATTGCTGCTGTTCCTTAATATTGAATATGGTTCGTGATTTTGTTATATTTTGATCGTTGGGGTTTTTGTGAGTCGAGATTGGCCAGCAGGGAATTGTGAACTACTACTCTTTCAGGTGCTCGACCTCTCGTGCAAGGCTTATGTGGAATGAGGTGCCAGTCCTTTTTCTATATTCTTGTTGTAGTAGTGATGGGAGAAAACACCTTCTTTTGGCATAACGAGCTGTGTTATCCATTTCTTGAAAAAAAATGCAGTCCTTTTGAACTGTGTGCTGAACTGCTTATAATAGGTTAAAAAACTGCGTTGTTTGAAAAAAATCAAATCACATATTTTAATCTTTCTGTTGTAAGTATAATGGTAATTTATTTGCTGTGCAATGAAAGGCTTTACAATTAGAATGGATCCTGATCTTTGTCGTTCCTATTTGGTTGAAATAGATGGTCTGGAATTTTGAAATTTTCTTCAGTTATTATTCCTAATGCATTTTCTTCAGTTAAATAGGTAGTTGTACTTGTGAAACATAACATTTTTCGGATCAATGACAACTATTTTTTTTTTCACTGTATTTCGAGCTATTAAATATTAGTCGAAGAAAACTTTGTAATATAGAGAAAATTAATAAATTTAAAGAAAATATTGAAAAAAAAAAAAGATTGTGGAACCTGATAATATGTACATCTTATGATAATTTTTTTATCCAATTAAATTTTGACACTAATTTTTTTGGTAATGTGGGATAATATACAATATTAGGGTGTATGTTATAAAATCTGTAATCCCGTACATGTATATTGAAAAACTTTAGTCATTTGAACGGGTTTCGAAAGGCATTGATGAACTCACTTGAAACATCTAGCAATCCCTGCATTGAAAGGCATGATGTGAATTAATGATCTTTATATTATACTTTTAAGTATGTTACTCCTATATTAGCATAGTTTCATAACGGTAATATTACAAAAATAGTCTTATAACTTTGAGACAATCGTAAAAATAGTTTTACAATTATATTCGGCCCATATTCAATCCTTTAATTTTGATTATATTCCAATTTTAGTTCTATGCATAACAAATTACATCATATACTTTTAAATGAGTTTTCATCCCACTTTTAAATTTATTGAAGGTTACAAAATTTGTTACGCATTAGACAAAAATTAAAATAGAACCAAAAGTAAATGGCTAAAATTGAAAGAAGAGGAAAGTTAAAGAATTGAATGTGTGGCTAGTGTAGTTACAAGATTTTTTGTAATTTTGTCATTTCACAACATAATGATGGATTATCTAGTTCTAACATAATATTTAAAATGATCATATATTGATATATAGATCTCAATCCTAAGACCATCTTCAATGGTAGGAAGATTAAACTATATTTTAGCCTCCCAAAATACTCGTATTCAATTACACGTAGGATTTTTCCCCCAACTCTTAAAAACTCAAATTTTAGGTATTTAGGATTCCAAATTTTAATAATTGCTAAATATTTATTTTGCTTAACTTTTCTTGAGTTTATTTTTTTGTCAGATATTCTTAATTTATTTTGGATATTCCGATTTAGAAAAAATTAATTTTTGTTAATATATTTTTTAGGACATATCTTAGTATCATATAATATTTTTTGCCCTACTTCTACAAAAAGTAGTGTTTTTACAATGATAAAAGAGAAAAATCTTGAGGCATGAATTATGAAAGTAGTGAATGTGAAATAATTAATTATGAAATTATAAAAAAACTGAAATATTTTTTCATATAGAATTATAGTCTTCATAATGATAAAATATAGGGATTTTTGCACGTCACCCCCAAATTTTTTTAGTTTTCGCACATTCCCCCCCAAAACGCCTTAAATGAGCCTCTCCCCCCTGGTTTAAAGTTAGTTGTGCACTTACCCCCCCAGTGAAAATTCCGGCCAAGTCTTCCACCGGAACTGAAGCATTTGCAGAAAGGCAATGAAGCATCCTAATCTATTGCAAAATTAGCATTAGTTGATTCTTTGAATTGTAATTCTTAACCTTCAACTACTCTAAACATTGTTTTGGTTGAAGTGCCTTAAACATAATGAAATTTGTTTCTAAAAAAACATTTGTTCCATTCAGCTCATCAAGTCCAAAGAGGTGGGAAAAAAAAGCTTTTCTTTGTGTGTATATATACTCACACAATTTTATACACACAAAAAAAATGTTTGTAAATGTATAGAGTTCACAAATTGAAAAAAGAAACTGAAGTGCGAGCACTGAGACGAAGAAAAAATCAATGGGACATTTTCATTTGTGAAGGGGATATAATATTTTCAAAATTAATTAAAAATGGGGGCCCCTCAATAAAAAAGGAATACGAAAGCAAGGGATGTCTCAGAAATTAATTTTTTTGAATCATGTGTTTTGTGAGTGAGACAATATTGAATCTGTAACATTGATCCTAATTCACTCAATTTCTGAAAATTGGGAAGAAATTGATATAACCCCAAATTCCTTTATCACCTTCAATTCGTGCATTTTAATTGAACAAGGTTTTGGGGTTAGGAAGAAAATAAGGGTGAGGGCAATCTTACCTTTCTGCAAATGCTTCAGTTCCAATGGAAGACTTGGCCGGAATTTTGACTGGGGGGTAAGTGCACAATTAACTTAAAACCAGGGGGGGAGAGGCTCATTTAAGGCGTTTTGGGGGGGAATGTGCGAAAACTGAAAAAAATTGGGGGGTGACGTGCAAAAATCCCTAAAATATAATATATCTTGACTTGAGTACGTGTGTTTGTAATAAATATGAAAAAAAAATGTAAAATACTTATTTTTATAAAGTACAGAAAAGAAATGATGTAAATTATTTATTAGTAAAAAATATGAACATTTTATTTAAACAAAAAAAAAAAAAATTAATTTATCTTCTCACTTCACATGTGTTGTGTTTTATCTACTTTATTTAAATTTAAAAATAGTCTCAAATATAAGACTAATTTGACAACCTAAAATTTAGCCTCCTAAAATATATGCACGAGGGAGTCTTTTCTTCTTCTAAATTTTGGTCTTATAACGTAGATTTAGCCTCCACCATTAAAGATATGATCTAATAGACATGAATATGTTTTGTAAGGCTATAAAATAACTTTAGAAAATACTCACTCCGTTTCATAATATCTGTTGTTTTAGAGTGTTGCACGGATATTAAGGATCAAAATAAATTGCATAGATTTTTAAATAAAAAATATACTTAAAATACCCTTAATTAATATTGCATTGGAATAATAAGGTAGAGTTTTTATGTAATAAATAAGGGCTAAATTGAAAAAGAAGTAATTACTATTGAATTGGAATCCTAAAACGACATACATTTTAAAATAAAAATATTTCTCTAAAACGACATATACTGTGAAACGAATGGAGTAATTATTCAGCAAAACTCTTCTTATGACAAAAAGTTTTTACTCATTAATGATGTTTTAGACGCCTTGGCACATGCATGCCTTCTGAGCTCTCTTTCCTCTTTTTCCCCCCTGAGGTCGGGGTTATCTACTAAGGCGCTTTCCGATGGATATCTTTTTTGGTCTCGTGAGAACTGTTCAAACTACCCCTGAGGTATAATATAATTATACAAATCACTTTTTATGTTTGAAAAATTACTCAAACCATCCATGAGGTATTGGATTCATTACAATTACCCTATTCAATATTAATTTCGTTAAAAAAAAAAAATTGAATTCTAGAAATACCATCTAAGAAAAGAATTTGAAGTGAAAGAATAGGTGAAATCGAGTTAAATCGGTGAAAAAAATGGTTGAAATTGGTGGAAAGTTGGGTGAAATAAGTGGAAAAACAGATGATATCGATTTGCCACCCTTGAAATTTGTGATTTCTTAGATGATACCAAGAGATTTCTAAAATTTTAATTTTATTTTGATGAAATTAACGCCGTAAGAGAAAAAAAGTGATAGTTTAAGTAATTTTTTAAACATAAAAGGTGGCCTGTGTAATTACACTAAATATCAGGGGTAGTTCAAATAAAACTTCGTTTTATGGGTTGTTGATTTAGATTTTAGAGCTCGATGTTGGCCCTCTTAGCCTCTTGGTCTTCCTGTGCCAGATGGTCGTACTTGTGTATAGGATGTTATCTCATTGTTCCTCTCTAATTTAGGATAAATATAATTATTGTAATAAAGTGACTGAATTATCGGATGATTTTTTAAGCATGTTCGATCGTGTGGTCTTGTTTTGTTACAAGCTTAATGGATATAAATGAATTTAGAACTGAAATGACCGATTAGGCTAGGTCAAATATATGGGATCCCGATGAAAACCTTCCGATGTTTTAGGCAAATTAGGCTTGAAGTAAAGTATAATTCATAGTTACATATTCATTAATTCAATGAATAAAGTATCAAAAGTGTTTTTCCCTCTTTTAAATTTCCTCCATTCCCCAAGAAGGTTGATCTTTGCTCTGATCGACTTAAAAGAGTGGAATTCGAGCCCATACATTTTATCCATATATATAATAATATTATGTTTGTATCAATTATTGTGAAACTGTTATGAAATTAATCCAAAATAAACAATGTAAGAATTAAGAACAATAGAAAATAGGGAGATAATATATCATTTCATTCCATTCCATTCTTGTTGTGTATATTATACAATTACAAAACACCTATTTATATACTAGAATGGCATCCCAAAAGCCAAGAGTTACAAAGTCACTTAATAGAAATTCAATGAATAAAGTATATGGCTTTTCATATGGTGTAATCAATAATATCTAGATTCATATTTCCAATATCATTCATCAATTTGAGTCTAGGTTCATAACACTCGCCCTTGAATGTCATTGCTTATGGAATATGCCTCATTAAAAACCTTTCCAGAAAAAACCCGTTGAAAAAAAACCTGGACAAGGAAAAAAGAGTACACATCCATATGAGGCTGATAAGCGTGTAACACTGCCTCTTTAAAACCTTGCCAAGAAAAACCCAGTGGGACAAAAACTTGGACGAAGGAAAAAGAGTTTAGTGTACAAATAACATGCTCCCCCTGATGCTAACACAAGGTCTACAAATTGATACATTTCGATGTTGTGGACCATCTAAGCAAATGATGTAGTTAGCAATGTTTTAGTGAATTAATCAACAAATTTGCTAATTGATTGAATTTGATGAGAATCAATATCACCATTTTTCTAAACTTCATTGGTGAATAAATACTTTGTAAATGTGCTTCGTTCTGTCTCATTTGATATTCCATTTTTTCTTTGAGCAGTACAAGTGGTATTGTCTTCATATAATATTGTTGATGTCTTCCTTGTTGAGGATAAACCACATGTTTCTTGGATATGTTAAACCATAGACCTCAACCATAAACATTCACGACTTGCTTCGTGCAATGCTATAATATCAGAGTGGATGAAAGAGGTGGCTGCTAAGGTTTGTTTCATATATCTCCATGATAATGCAACAACACCACAAGTGAATACATTTGACAGTTTAAGATCTACCTTTATGTGGATCAAAAAGGTAACCACCATATGTAGATCAAAACATTTAGAGAAAAACAAGTCCATGATGGTCGTTCCACGAAGATAGAGCAATACCAATTTAATGTTATTTCAGAGTCTTAGTTTTGGTGTTTAGTTATATCTTACTAATAATTAACCGATAATATACTCAAACAAGGTACTTCAAGACCTAAGAGTTCTGTATTGTCCTCTCGAGGAAGAAAATTATCTTTCTTTAGATCCAAAAATCAAAGGACCATGAGATTGCTCAATGGATGAGCTATATCCATATGAAACCTTTTCAAAATCTAATATGTGTGTTGTTGATTGATGGACATAGATTTCATTTGATAAATGCTCAATCTGCAGGACGAGACAAAACCATGTTATTCCGAAAATTTTCATCTCAAATTCGTTTATTAAGTAATTTACAGTTTTTGTGAGCTCTTCAGGAGTCCTCGCAAGATTTAAAAGTATCAACGTATTCCACAATAACGAAAGAATAATTTCCAAATTAACAAAAATACATAAATTAAAATACTCACGAATTCTTATTATACGAGGTACTCAATGAGTCAATTATACCACACCCGATCAGATTATTTTAACTCTTACATGGGTCGTTGTATTTTAATATAATTCATGAGACCTTAGATTATGCGATTCGAGAATTTTAAACCCTTCAGGGATTTTCATATAAATGTCACTATTAAGTGATCTATATAAATACGTGGTAACTACATCCATGAAATTCATGACAAGTCCTTCAGGGACTGCAAATTAACTATATACCGCAACGTGATTGCATCAATCACGGGGGAATATGTTTCATCATAATCAATTATAGGTCTGTGAGAAACGTTTTTCAACAAGTTATGTTTGATATCTCACCATTTTATTTTTGTATAAATATATGTTTGTACTTTGTACCATACCAATTTCACGTCTTCAAACGTGCGGCCAACTGATCAGAATATGTTACAATTCCATAGCGATCTTGCATCGCATCTTTATATTTTGGCCCAATATTTTTATGTCGACACTACCGATCACGGTTCAGGATCCTGATTTATAATTTTAGTGCGGCCTCATAAACAAAAAATATTATTTATAATTATTTTTATTTCTATCCCAGTTTTCTTCATTTATTCATATATTTTATTTCTGTTTCATGTGCCTCTTCATGGGCATCTCGTGATTTAGACTGATCAATCCTTTTTCTTTTATAGGGCTTTATTTTGAAACAGTTTCCTCTTTAGGAGGGACATGTACTTTAAGTACCATTTTCCTTCAGAAGTTTTATGTTGCACCAATAGTAATTTCACGCTTTAAATGCGTTTATGGTATGCTAGCATATTGTCCTTCAAGGACTTCAATCTAAGTTGGTGCAATTTTCAATTCCTGCTCGTACTTTTTGTGCGTGGGCCAAGATGAGACAAGTATTGTACATTTATGTACTCATGTCAGATAATTTCACGCCATTCTATGCCAGATAATTTCACGCCATTCTATGCTAGATAATTTCACGTCGTTCTACATGCAATGACATCAATTCTCCCCCTAACGGCGGAAAACACTGTCTCATCAAAGAATTATCATGATATTTTGATTTAACCATATCGTCTCGTCAGACGTTTAAGATAAATTGTTATAGCCTCGTCAGGCATTAAAAATATATGATTACAGACGGGAAATAAAAATTAACCAACACGTCTTTATAGACCCATAAATGTTCATTTTGGTGGAAAAATCAGAACATAAATCCCACAATAATAAATTCTAATTGAGAATTATTAGGCTTCCAGCCTGACACAAGTTGCAACGTTGCCCTCAATCTTATACTTGAGCAAGAATCTTAGCAAAAGCAATACGCGTTGACAATAGGCATATATTAGACCATTAAAAAATAACTTACAGGACCATGAAATAACAAGATGGTCCACAAAGTGGATCTACAAGTCCACGTATATCCCATTAAAATCATCATAAAAAGGTTTGGGACTTACGACCATTCTTCACAGGAGATGGTCTTACAATTTACTTCTTTTTGAGAAAACAACACACACATACTCATGAGGTAAATAATCATATGGTTCTTTAAAAGATGCCCGTAATAATTCGGCGCATTTGTAATTTTCCCTGGATGACCAAGTTTATCATGCCACTTCATAATATTATGGATCATTGAATTTCTGGTTCAACTTAAATTTCTGATCCAACATTGCTTATGGTCGCATAATTCATTTTTTTGGCATGAAATATTGGATGTAATATAAGTATATTTTATATTCCCCTCATATATATAGTTTCCATATAAAACTTGTCAATATTCTCTTCAAGACGGATGTCTTTAAATTCAACAAATCCATTTTGAATTTTAAAGAGCACAAAACCTCTTTCACAAAAATATTTGTTCATCCATACAATTTACATTTGCTCTTCTGGAGCCTTTATAGAATACCTCAATATGTATTAACTTTTGATTTTGCTAATTTCAAGTTAGAGAATATTTTCAATCTCGAAGAATTGTGTGTGTCGACCTACTGTCAACTAAATAAATATTTCCACCGTTGATATTTACAATGCTCACATAATTGTCCATGTATCTTCATGATGCTCGCATAATCTTGTGCATCTAACATGTTACTTCTATGATTGTGCATCTTCAAGATGCTCATAGCATTGATCAACGTTGTAATTGACATTGATATATAAACCAAGATGCGACATATACGAAACCAATGCTTTTTACTCCACACCTCTAGCAAGTGCTAACAATTTGCACACCCTTGTATTTTATTTGCATACCACTATAATTGTTTGTCTTAGAGTGGCATGATGTAATGGAATTCATAATAATAAATTTTGATCATGACTAAACCATATCATGTCTATAGTTAATTTCATTTGCTTCCGGGAAATAAATTATTTACCTTCACTTCCGGGAATGAATAATTTATATTAACATTTGCATTCACATTGGGGGATCAGTCCGGTGAGAGTTATGATTTTTCATCAAGAGGTCATTATTCAAAATAAATTAATTTAGAGTATTTCTCAAAACCTCTCTTTCATTTTTGCTTCTTCGCGAGCCATTTACAATCATACTTTATCTCCACATAATCTCGATTGAGATACAATCTCATAATTGTAGAGTATAATCTTTATCAGTTTAAGACTATAACTTCGGGTGCATAAATTTATAGTGAGCATTTGTGAGAATCCCACGACTTTGGTGATTATATTGCTCTTTCAAAATTTCATATTATGCAACATCATGTGCAATCATTCATAGGGAGCCTTTGAAAATATCACAATTGTGATTAAATTGCTACTCCAAAATTTATAGCACAATCGATTTTTCACTTTAGGATTTCAATCCTCCAAGGAGGAATTGGCTAATGCAAGCATTGCCCTCACTTTATCTTTTTCGTTTGCCCAATCTTTCATTTCTTACAGAATTTTCGAGACTCGTTTCAATAAAAAATTCAACCTCAAGAATCCATGTCATATAATTTCGGAAATATGTAGAGCATCGAATTCAGATTTGGTGATAATTGCCATATCGCTAACGCAAATACATAAATAATTTATAATGCTAAAAATATATACTCAAAACTTCGGGTTTGAGTTAAAAATCTTGGCTCTTTTTCAAATCCAAAACAATCTTGCTAAAAATATACTCAAATCTTCGGGTTTGAGTTTATCTCATAGGATTTTATAAAAAATATTTTCATTTAAAATTTCAAATTCTTGGTATAACAATAAAATAATAATTTATCATTGATTTAAGCACAAAACCTTTTGACAAATCATATGAACGGCATCAATAATCCAAAAAAAAAAAAAAATTCTTATCTTCAATAGTGCAAAGCCATATAATTGACATGTACTGGAATATCAAATTTGAATATTTACAGCTAAATGTGAGATCAAAATTAATTGATAGATAGTTATTTATCCACAAAATAAATCATATATGCAAATACATTACCGAAAATATTAGTAATTTGAAAATTGATATATGATGAAGTTCACAATTTAAACTTATTATCTCACAAAAGAACATAAACAAACATGAATATAATAGTCATGGCAACCAATTTCATGGATGAGAGCACTGTCTTGATTCTAAATTACGAAGGAAGTCAAATTATGCAAAGGGTAATATAGACTTAAAACCTCTTTTCATACAGATCAATTTTATTCAAATTCATATTTTCCAATAATGTCCAAGAATAAAGACAAACACTAAAACCTCTATTAAAAAATCAATTAACTTCCATAGACCGAAAAAATAGTGCTATTAAAGAATAATCAGTTAATTGGTCATGGATGAATAAGCACTAGTATATTGAACAAAAGAAAATTTTCGGTCAAAAAGATTCACAATTTATATTTGGGTGTGAACTGCCAAAATAATTAACTATTTTGTACTTGTGCTTAGAGGTATTTATATATTTGTCAAATAACAAATCAATTAAAACTTTTATTTGTGTCCCTTAATGCATCAACGTTGGACAGAAACTAGGGAAAGTTCTTTTGTTCATATTTAAACAAGTTGCAATTTGTGTTGTGCATAACGTGGGAAATTCATATTTTTATTTTCATAAAATCACACACCCAAATGAATTCTTATGAAGCCATATTATAAGTAGGATGAACTATAACAAGAATAATAGATAACTCACTGATACCTTATCTGGTAGTTGAATTGATCCTTCAAGTATGAAAAGGAGAGAGTGATCCGATTAGCTACATGAAATCGAATTATAGAGCAATTTCATGCTGATAACGTGTTATGAAATTAATCTAAAATAAACAATGTAAGAATTAAGAACAATAGAAAATAGGGAGATAATATATCATTTCATTCCATTCCATTCCATTCTTGTTGTGTATATTATACAATTACAAAGCACCTATTTATAAGACTAGAATGGCATCCCAAAAGCCAAGAATTACAAAGTCACTTAATAGAAATTCAATGAATAAAGTATATGGCTTTTCATATGGTGTAATCAATAATATCTAGATTCATATTTCCAATAGCATTCACCAATTTGAGTCTAGGTTCATAACATAAACTATATAATGTAAGATTATCTATATCGTTTCATCAATAAATAAAAATACTAATAATCATCCTGATCCATAAAAAACATTTTTAAGGACTTTTTGTGTGCATGGAAATTGTTCTTCCGTTTCCATGTCATCGATTAATCCAAAATTTGGTATGTAAGAATGATGCATGCCGGAAAGGAAATGAGGGATGGATGACTGAGAATCAATTCATTTTATATTCTCAAAACACTATATACTTGATCCATTCATTTAAAGAGGTCTATACAACACTTTTGGAACATCCCTCCAAATCACAGAAATTGTATTTTGAATGTCTCCACATTTCTTAACTTAGAAAATAGAATGAATTGATTCTTGATTCATGGAAAATAGAAAAAACATGTACATGTATCTTAGAAAATAGACTAAGAAATCAAGTGAAATACCTAAAAATACCAAAAAACACAATGTTGAGAGATTCCCGAGGCAACCTCACAACCTCTAGTAAAATGACAATAATTTTTCCACATATACAGTGTCTCGTGTGCAGCCTGAAAACCTCTAGTAAAATGAAATGAATTTTTTTCACATACCTTCTTTTTGGGGAAATTTGTTTTTTTGGTACCATAGGATATATCAACTTACAACTTTTGTACCATTGAATATGAAAATGCAAAATTTGGTATCACATAATTTGTTTTTATTGCAACTTTGATACCAAGCCCAATTTTTCTCCAAAGTTAATGGCAATTTTCCCCCTATAAAATGCATAATGTTCAATTTACTCCCTATAAAAAAGTTAAAGAAGCAATTTACCCCTTTCAGCCAGACAGTATAACTCACTTGCCGAAATTGAGAGTGGCATGAAAAATATTTTGTAACATAGAGGGTAAATTGTCACATTTATCATAACACAGGGGGTAAACTGTCACATTATCATAGTAAAAGGGGATAAAGTGCCGCATATAAAAATATCAGGGAGGCGGTGTGAAACTTTTATAAAATTACAGGGGTTAAAGTGCTCTTTTTCAAATCATATGGAGGTAAATTGAACATTATGCATTTAAAAGGGGGTAAATGCCATTAATTCCGGAGGAAAATTGGACTTGAGATGAAAGTTGCAATGAAAATCTATCATGTAGAACCAAATTTACATTTTCGTGTCCAATGATATCAAAGTTACACGAGGATCTATCATGTGGTAACAAAAAAATAAGTTTTTTTGTAAACCACGATTGATTTGTTTTTTTAAATAAAAAGACTTCCGTAACTTTCCAACCATATGTCACACCTAGCTAGTTCCTGGCCATCAAAATCATATTTTCGTCTGAAGTTACCATATCTGCATTTGCATCGAAGAAAAGGCTCAGCAAGAATGTTTAGTACTCAAAGTGCACAAGTACATGTTCTGTGGAACTCAATCACATAAAATGCATGCTTCTATCAACAGGATAAGATTAAATTTATCAAAAAAAGAAAAAGAAAAAACAAGGGATACGATCGATTAATAAATCATTAATATATATTTATTACATTGTCCTTGTGGCCATCAAATAATCCAATATGCTAAATACATAAACTAATAGTTAATCACAAGTAATCATATCTTAATAATGATTGATTAATTCTCAAGAGCAATCTACTCTTAACGTTTTAATTAATAGTTAATTTGTTGGTTTTGGATCCCCATGTGGATATACACAATCTATTTGGTGGTCCATTTGTATTTCATTTTTAGCCCATTGTTTAGTCTACGTATATAAGGATATGTTAGGATTATTTTGCAAGTAAGCTCACTGATATTTTTACCGGTTAAATGACACTGATGATCATTCTCATTTATAACTTTTTATAAAGTCGTCCCTCTTGTAATTTTTTTCTTAACATTTTAGTCTCTATTACGAGTTATTTGTTTCACTTTGGTCATTTTCAGGTGGTCCATGACGGCTCCAAGCTCACGTGACATGCACGTGCATATTTACGGGGGTATTTTCATCCGTTCACTATGATAGTGTTAAACTTAAGTTCCCCATAAAAACGGTTTTTATCAAATTAGTCCCTGAATTTTGTGACAAGTAATCATTTCGAAAAAAAATTATTAAAAAATAATCTTTATGAATTGGAAATCATATAAAAAATATTCAAAATAAAAAAATAAAAAAATAATAATAACTCACCTATTTATATCAATATAAATTAGAAAATAACATAAATAATTGGATATTCAAATTTTTTTTAAAAATAATAATTTTCCTATTTTTATGAATTTAATTATAAAATAATTTGTAAGAATAAAAAATAACATAAAATTTTTCGCCTATTTGTATCAATATAAATAAGGAAAAAACTTAAACAAATAAAAATAAAAATAATAATGATTCACCTATTTTTTAAAATTATTTTCTCATTTATAATGATACGAATAGGTGAATTATTAATATTTTTTGTTTTGTTTTAATTGTTTTTTGTAGTTTATATTGATATATATAGGTAAATTATTATTTTTTATTTGAAATTTTTATTTTGTTTCTTTTACTTTCCAAAATTTTGAATTATCTTATAATTTCTATTGATACAAATAGGTGAACTATTATTTTTTTGAAAATTTTCATTTGAATTTTCGATTCATTTAATTAGTTTCTAATTTATATTAATACAAACATGTGAATTATTATTATTATTATTATTATTATTATTATTATTAGTATTATTATTAGTATTATTATTATTGTTATTATTATTATTATTGTTATTATTATTATTATTATTATTATTATTATTATTATTATTATTAAAAGTCAGGGCCTATTTGCTAGGAATATGTCTTATGGGGGACTTAAGTGTAACACTATCATAGTGAACATACGAGAATACCCCCGAAAATATGCATGTGCATGTCACGTGAGCTTGGAGCCGTCGTGGATAACCTGAAAATGATTAAAGTGAAACAAATAACCCATAGTGATAACTAACATAGGAAAAAAAATTCAAGAGGGACGATTATGTAAAAAGTTATAAATAAGGAGGACCACAAGAGAGAAAAAAGAGAAGACATATTAGAGTGACGTATTTTCGGCACTATTCATAGCACCTTCGGTTTTTCAACCATTCTGACTTCATCCATTGTTGGATCATTGTCAAATTTTAACTGGAGGTTCTACACACCTGCTTCTACATTTTTACCAGCTGGATCATCTTTTTGGTGCCTATAGATTAAACAGCAGCCACTTGAAGTTGGTGAAAAAGTGTGAGATAGATTTATCTTTATTTTTTCCTTTTGTATTGTTATCTCTTGTGTAAGTGTTGGGTGGAGGTTTTGTACCTATTTGGGGTTGTATTGAAGACTTGTACAGTTGTACATGTGATTGGTGTTAGTGGAATATCATTGCGGCTCCCGTGGTTTTTTCCTCTTCTTCCACGTACAATTTCCGTGGTGATTGTGTGGTTGCTCTTATTTTTTCGCTGCATATTGGTTGGGTGCTTCGTTGATTAATTTGTCGCATTTTCATATTTGTTTAATCAAGTGAGAAAGATTTTGTTTGTTGTGTTCTTTGTGATCTATAGCTTATTTCTCAACATAATTATTGACATATCGATCATGATACACAAAAAACACAATTATATATCTTTTTTTTTTTTTTTTCTCTTTTAGATTTCGGGCCAACTCATAAGGTTTACATAACTATATATCTAATACTTACTAAGAGTTGATTTCTTGATGAAGAACAAACACAAATCAGGCTTTCTAAACGAGTAATGAACCAACATAAATAAAGTGAAAATGGATTTAGGCAATACATGTTAGGTTTATAATAAAAGGAAACCAAATTTAACTTTTTACCTCTGCAGCACATAAGTATCCAAGTTGAATGAGTGATCACTCCAAGTTCCATGTTGTGCTCATGCACGATTGCTACGAACATGAAGGTCATAGTTACCAAAAGATTCTTGTTCCTCTCGAATCCTGTTGGCCGATTCCAATACAGATCTATTCCTGCCATCCACTTCAATTAGTGTAAGAGTCATTATATTTCCGATATCTTCTGGAATTTTCCGTAGTCCATCGCACCCATAAAGTAGTAAGGTCTCAAGCACGGGGAAGTGGCCACTTTCTGCTTCCCAGATCTTAAGATTTGTTGTTTCAATAATCAGCACCCTTAATTGAGGATACTTATCTTCAGTTGTTTTCCATATTTCGCCCTCACATGCGTGATTTCTCAGTTTGAGCACTTGAAGATTAGGCCATGAAATATGTCCAAAGTCTTCCCATCGGATTTTGCAACCTCGCAAGGTTAACTTTTTCAAACTCGTAGGAGAAACAAACCCTTCCAGTAACGAACGAGAGTCCCCAAAGTAGTCACTCACAGTGATACTAAGCTTTTCGAGTTGAGATAGATTGACAAGATTGTTGAGCTGATAGTTTGGCCAACTTTTTCTTTCTCCATCATAAAAGATTCCCAATTTCTTAAGGTTTGGAATCATTTTCAACATCTCTTCAGTACATTCGAAATTTGTTATTAGTGAAAGAGTTTGTAGGTTTTCTAGAGGAGGAGTTTCAGCAGGAGGATCAGGAATAGGTCCGAATATGGACACAAGATGTCTTAAATGTGCCATCTTCCAAATTTCTATTGGCAAATATACACTTCTCGGTTGAATCATGGATCTCGTATCTGAATGAATCATTAAGGTTTGAAGATTCTGGAGATGTAATATAAGTTCAGGAATACAAAACTTGCTATCTCTTGTCGTGTAGGAGAAAGCAAGGAACCTTAAATGGAATAGTTTTAATACTTCACCAGGGAACATATCGAATTTTACCTTAAAAGCATCAAGTACCCTCAGCAATCGAAATACTTTTAAGTAACTCAATAATCTACTACCATTCAATATAATAGTGTGGATGTCTGAGCCATCAAAGTATGTGGAGAAATCCGAATAAGAAGAAATACTTACACGGCGGTGACGCTTATACCTTTTTATTTCTGTAGGAATTGTGTAACTGAACTCTTCTTCTTCGGCTTTTCTCATGCACATCTTCCGTACGAGATCATGGAGGATGTAGCTTTTAGTTTTTCCATTAGACTTTCTCTCGTTGACCATAACAAGATTTCTCCTAGAAAGATTTTTGAAACACTCTTCTGCCCACTCTTCCAAGCTTTTAGATTCAATTGGTTCCAGAAAACCTTCCGCCACACATAATTTGATGAGTTTGGAGACATGGATTTCATAATCTTCTGGAAAAGCCGCCATGTATAGGAAACACGGTCTCAAATAATGAGGTAAGTCTGTGTAACTTAATGATAGTATCTCTTCAATACGTTCATATTCTGTAGTCCTATGTAAACTTATTTTTCGTTCAATATTCTTCCATGCATCTAGATCTTGATTTACTGTCGAGAGTAGTCCTGCTGTTAGGACAATCGCAAGAGGAAGTCCACTGCAACTTGTTGCAATCTTCAATCCAGTGATCTCTAATTCAAGGGGACATGTAATTCCAACGGGAAACACTTTGTTTTGAAGTAGATTCCAACTTTGATTTTCATCCATTAGGCGCATTATGTGATGATGAAGTCCGGAATGGTCAACATAATTAGCAACATCCAATAGCCTTGTGGTTAAAATGACCCGACTTCCATTATCGTTATCTGGAAATAGTTTCGCCACATGATCCCACACATATGTCCTCCACATGTCATCCACTACAAACAGATACCTCCTACCAAATAAAGTTTGATAAACATGTAGTGTCATTTCTTCAATGCTCCGCTCACAAATTCTTTTGTCAAACGATTTGTTGGAAATGATGAGGCTTGAAAGAAACTCTTTTGCATCGTAATTTTGTGATACTTTCACCCAAACACGAATGTCAAAGTGTTTCACAATTAAAGGATCATTGTAAACATTTGTAGCAAGAGTAGTCTTGCCGACGCCTCCCATACCAACGATAGGGATGACTTGGAGTTTAGATGATTCTCCCGTAAGCCAATCCTTTATTTTCAATAGGTCGTCTTCCAATCCCACGACGACATTTTTGCTGGTTGGTGCAAGTCTTGAAAATGAACTGGTAGTAGGAGAAGACTCACCGAGTTGTATATCTTTGGTTTTGAGGATATTCTCCTGCATTCTCATCACGCAACCATCAAATTCCTGTTCTACATAAAATAAACCTTTTATCAATGAAAGATTATATGGCGCAAACTGTTCGGACATGAATCCTTCAATAATATCTTCTGCTCGATTTGCTTCACCAGTTATTGTATGTTCTTCAAAAATGTTGATTTCGTCTGGATAATTTTTAAAATTTGCTAGCAAGGAATTAATAGAACGTTGGATATTATCTAAGAGCCTGTCAAGATCACGAAAAGGAAAATAACATGTTTTTTTCATACAAAGAAATTCTTGATTTGAATTTAACTTGTGAATTGTTTGTGAAAGTGAAACAAGAGAAGCATAAGCAGCCATTTATAATACACAATATTTTTTGACAAAATCTGCTCAAATAGCAATATGCAATATGCATTAGAGAGACACAACAAACAAATAGCAAGATAACAATATATATGCAAGGAAAGGATTATGTCTTCTCATATAGACCAGAAGTTTCTTTGCATATTAAAGTGTTGTAGGGACATTGCAAATAATGGAGAAGGCAAGTCAAATTAATCAAGTTGTGTGAAATTTCCTCTAATTATAATGTCGTATGCAGATAGAGAAAGAGTGTATATATACTACAAGGCATATATATATATATCATTATTATTTTAGTCCATTCAATTGTGATACTAAGTGGACTTGGATCTTACATTTTACTTTAGTCCATTCAATTGTGATACCTCGTTTGAAAATTTTAAAGAAGCAATTTACCTCCTTCAGCCGGAGAGTGTAATTCACTTGTCAAAATTGAGAGTAGTCATGAAAAATATTGGTGGTAAACTCTCACATTATTGTAATTAAAGTGTCACATATAAAAATGTCAGGAAGACGGTGTGAATTTTTTTATAAAATTATATGAGAATAAAATGTTTTTTTTCAAATCAAAAGAAAATAAATTAAACATATTAAAGTGTTGTGTAAGGGCATTGCAACTAATGGAGAAGAGCAAGTCAAATTTATTTTAGGTGTCAACTGTGGATCGTGTTGGCCAATACTAGGCAACTTGCACGAGATATACTCACCTAACTTTAAGTGGACTGGGTCTTAAATTTTACTTAGGGCTAAATACACTTTAGTACCCTAAAGTATGGGTGATGTATTATTATAGTCCATGAAGTATTAACAGGGACACTTTAGTCCCATCGTATGATACCGCTAATTGATTCATCTATTTTTGTTGATGTGGCGTTGTGCAAGAAGAAACTTTTTTATTCTCATTCTACTCTACAAATAGTTGTAACCATTCTTAATCATTTTACTTCACAATTAAAAATTATTTTGTGCTCCACTTCATTCATTTTATTGCTATTCAAGACCTTTATATAAAATAACTCCCAGAAAGTAAAGCACAAGTTAAATGAGATAACTAAGTACAAGTGCAAGAAAATTACAATCCATAGTTTCCATTGTACCTTTGGATCATCCCTGAAGTTATGATATACATCATGTTTTTTCCCCAAAAAAAAAAAAAAACACCCAGCTGCGAACACAATCTTGTGTTATGAAAAATTTGCAAGTAATTATAATGAACGAAATTTGAATAATTGACATTTTGCACTCTAAAAATATATCATTTCGACATTATCCATCCCAAAATTAAAAGTTTGGCATTTTCACGCTCGAATTTCATATTATTTAGCGTCACAATCTATTGGGGGTGCAAAATGCTCACTGTTCTACCAAAGAATATGCAGTTCGAGGGTAAACTGTACAAAAGTTCTAAATTTGGAGTGTAAATTGTCGAAATGATGCAATTCTGGTGGGCAAAATGTAAATTACTCCCACTAAATTCCTTTATGCTAACAAAATTTAATCTATTTAATTAATTAAAGGGTAAATTACTAATTCCCCTGAGGTAAGCTTAATTACAAAAGTCCTCCTCACATATTGGGCATTATAAAAATTCCCCCAGGTTTTTCTCCTTCTTACAATTAACCCCTTGCCCTAAAATGTTTCAATTTTGCCCTTGGGGGTTATTTCTAATGTTTATAATATCTTCTAAATTTTAAAATTTGGGTGCTAATTATTAAATCTTATAAAATATAAAAATGATAATCATATATCTACTACCAAAATAATTGATATAATTTATAATTGCTCATAAATTTTAATAAATATTGCAATTTTTTTACATATTTATTATTAATTTAATTTCTATAATAAAAATTAAAAAAATACTAATTTAGAAAATAAATCCATTTAACTAAATGTGTAAACAATTTGTTCATATTTATAAAATATTATTATTAAAATTCTATTTAATTTATTGATATACAATATAAATTGTTAATAAATATGTAAATACCCCTTTTTTTTTGCAATATTTATTAAAACTTATGGGCAATTATTAATTTTATCAATTATTTTGATAGTAAATATATAATTATCACTTTTATAATTTATTGGATATAACAACTAGCACCCAAGTTTTAACATTTATAAGATCTTATAAACATTGTAACATTTTAGGGACAAATGGTTAATTGGGAGAAGGTGACAAACCTGAGGGGGATTTTTGTAATACCCAATACGTGAGGGGAATTTTTGTAATTAGATCTTACCTCAGGAGGTATTCGTAATTTACCCTTAATTAAATGACTAAAATAGCCCTATTTATGATAAAATAAAAAATACTTCATCCGTTTCAAATTAATTAGCACATTTGTCAATTTTTTATGTTTCAGATTGGGACATTTAATTTTCCAATGCAATTTTTTTCAATTTTGCCCTTTCTTGGGAAGCTCAAGGGTCACCAATAAAAAAAAACAAAAAAGAGACTGTTATTTTTCTTACTTTATTCAAAATATTTTCTAAAAATTCTCGATTTTTTTTAATATTCAATTAACCGAAACATACGCTTGAAACGAAATTTTGATCATAATTAAACCAACACTTTACGGCACAATCACTCCGACATATTTATTCTGAAAATATTGCTCAATAAATTTGCCAATCAATGATACGAGTACCTTCATTTATTTTGTCACATTTGAGTAGATTTATAGTATCTGACTAGAGCTAAACGCAGAAATACCCCTTGCGTTTTGCCTAATTATCAAAAGTCATGTGTTTTTTTTTTTTATTAGCAAAAAGTCCAATTAGAAATTCATTTATAAATCGAAGGGAGGTTATTGTCAATATTTTAAGTTAACATGGATATATTGAAAATTTTCAAAGTAAGGAAGGAGATCATTACCAATTTATTAGGTAATCGGGGCATTTTTGCATACTTTAGTAGGAGTATTATTGTCATTTTGACATGGAGGAGTTCTTTTGCAAATAATTTTTTTACAGGGGATTTTTGGTAATAAAAATAATCAGAGGGGTTTATAATAATTAGACAAAGCATTACACACGTATAATTCTTACACCTTAACAAACAATCACTCACCCACAATAAATTGTTGAACACCTCTTAAACCTGAAAACATGCACAACTCCAAAGACAAAAGGCACCAAAGAACTCTCATTTAATATATGTACAAATTTAAGTGTAAATATGACCCGTACATGACAACAATTGTTTTTGGACGGAGAGGCCTGGATGGTGGGCCCGCGCGGACAAAACGTGGCACTTTGTCTACTGTGTAGTTTAAAGGTTTGGGTTGCACCGTTGCTATAATTTATAGTTTTAAGCACATCGGCAGACACTCGATCTAACAAAATATGTATCAGTATAACCAACACGAAAAAGACGACCTTTTGAAACGAATAGAGTAAAATCAATAGCTAACATCTTTCATCTCCAAGCCAATTATCCTTCTCCTTTGGCCCCGTTGGCCCCTCCTCACCGTAAACTTCATCTGGAAACAATTCAATAAGATTCTCAACCGATGATCTAACAAAAAACGGAAGATGCTTTAATATCTTTTCTAGTTCAGATAGCGAATCATAAACAACAGTCGGACCCCATTCTCTCATATATTGCAACCAAGGTGGCTCTATAACTTCAAGATACTCTGCAGCAACAATTTGATACTTGGTACTAGAATCCACATAGTATTCGCTTTTAGCACAATCGTTTCTCGCTCCAATCCCAAGTTTAGTCGACCCTTGAATGTAGCAACCTTCATGTGGGAAACTCGCATGCCCGTTTTTCGATGCATATACAATCGTCTTATTTCCTTCTATAAATTCCAACTCAGAGGCATCGAGCCATTCTCCACCACTATGCTCGGAAAAATACACGCTCCAAAGCTCTCCATCAAAGTTGCTTATACGTAAAGTATAATGCTCCCAATCTCCTACATGTTGTCCTATTCTATTGAAAGTATAACTCAAAAGTCCGACTTTAATGGTAGCGGGACCATTAAACGGGCAAAATATCCACATACAAATGTCGGTAAATGTCCCTCCCGAAGCCGGTTTTACATGAGTATACAACTCCGCTGTCTCAATACTACCACACTTCACATTATCTTGATTCTCATCTTCTTCTGGCAAATTGAGCCAGAATTCTCCATCGTTCTTCCCACCGTCAGGTAAAATCGAGCCTATACAATCAATAGATAACCCTTTATCTCTCCCCTCTTTGTAAAGAAGAGCTCCGTTTTTGAAGAACCAAGAAACCGATGAGGGTAAGTAAGATTCATCCGGATGGAAGTAAAGTGTTGGACCGTAATGGTTAATGAGTGCATGAATTTGTTCCAAATTTGGCATAGCATAAAGGGTAGGATCTAAGTTTTTCAAACAAGCCATAGTTAGTTCATCTTCAGAATTCTCGTCTCTTCCGCAGAAGAATGTACCTACCGGAACACCTCTACATAGCATCCCTCGTTTACAAGGTCTCGTATCCCATACACAAACTTGGTCCTTAAAGGAGAGTGTATTTGAATCAAATATGACTTCACTAACTTCACAACTTTCAGTCAAATCAGATCTAACACATCTTACTTCTTCAAGATTAGGTTCATTAGGCTCGGTTGTAACCACATAGCCCATCGGTTTATATCCCACTGGTGGATTTGGTAGCCAAATATAACCACATTCGTTTTTACCAGAATCTGAACTCCAGATTAAACTGTAGTTAAGAGGCTTTTCAAGAACCGGCATTTGACCATTTTGAGGTGTATCATTGGATACGCCTTTGGCTACAAGAACATAGCCTCTCAATTGCCTATCATTTGGCTGACAATAATGACCAAGGCTAAAATATCCATTCGGAATTCCAAGAGGTTTATAAAATGTTGCGCCTTTAGCCTTTCCGCGCGATGGAATGCAACTCCATATTTTTTCGAACTTTGTGATTTTAACTACTTCTATTTCTCCTAAGCATATCTTCCCTGTAGCAAAATCTTTACCTGTAAAAGACGAAACTTATTTAACAAAAGTTATAAGTAACTTTGGAGGAAGTTAAAACTAGTCTTCACAAGACAAAATAATAACAAAAAAATTACTTCTCTTTCAGAAACTACTCCAAATTCCATATAAAAAGCATAAACATCTTTGCGAATGAAATTCTTGAAGAAGGAGAGAAGGATGAACTTGTAAAACCAAAAAAAGTAGAGTACGATTAATTACAAACAAAAAATTTAAGAAAAGTAACAATTTATTTGTATTTGTGCTCAAGGTATGCAAGTAAAAAAGTGCAATTATTAAAAAGGGGGATAAATGGAAGATACTTCCCTTGTTATGTGAAACTTATACCAAACTTATATTGTGACATGTTTATTGCATATAATTCTCATTTACTATTAAATATTCTTTATAGCATAGAATCCCCTATATTATTAGGTATTCAACACGAAACTACCCATCTGTACAAATTTTGGAGGCCTATTTTGTATTAAAGGGGGTTTCGTGACAAATATTAATAATACCGGGAATTCTATGCAGTAACCATTTCACAAGTTAGTTTCGTACATGTTTTGCATAACACGAGAAAATATCTTGCATTTTTTTCCCAAAAAATGAATTCTATTTCCCCAAATAAAAGAGTTGAATTTGGATGCAAATGAAAAGTTCATTCAAAATCTATGGTGAAATATCTTAATCTAGTCAAATAGTTAATCTTGAGCTAGGGGATGAAGGTTAGTGTTAAAACCAAAACGGTAAAAAAGAAGCACAAGAAAAACAGAGTAGATAACATAATATGGTGCAAACAAACAGAACCCTCTTGCAATTACAGCAACAATTATGAATTACATAAGATAATTTAAAAAAAAAAAAAATTAATCTTGGCAAAAAAGTACTGATCAAGAATTAATATACCTTTAGGCCAATTTGGCAGTGGTGAAGGAAGAGAAAAAGGGTTGGGTACTTCTTCCAAAATCTCTTCATACAAATTTTCAGAGCTTGATGCACAACACTCCCACAAACCAAACATTATTATTTCTTTCTTTCTTCTTCAAAACACCTAAATTAGAGAAGAAAGAAAACAATTTTGGCACAATTTTTTTCACAGTTGTTATAATGAACAAAGAAAAAAGGGAAGGAAAGAAGATTCCTTTATTATTCCTTTAAGGATAATAAAAAATTATAATTAATAAGTGCACGAAAGAAGAAAAGCTTATATAGTTGTTGTTGTTTTGTGTTGACCGGTGGGAGAAGAGAAAAGTGGGAGATGATTTTTGTTTACTTTTCTTTTGGAGAAGTTTGAGTGAGAAGACAACTACATGTTAGAGGAAGAGACAAGACACTTGTTAGTTGGTTGAATTTAAAGTTCAAAGTATATGGTTGAAGACTTTAAAGTAATTTATTTCTAGATAAAATAAGATATTTTTTGGCAATTAATTTATTTATTTGAGTGATTATTTATTTTTGTGTGATACGTTAATAAGAGCATTGGGGATTTGTGGGAGGAATATGATTTTTAGGAGGAGTTCCTAGTACTGATTTCTTATAAGGGCAAACCTACTCTTATTTTAAAAATTGCTAGTTTTTTTTTTTGTAAAATTATAAAAATTGTTATGATAACAAAATTTTATGCTCTGATAATATCAATAGTCAATTAGAATATATAAATTAATCAAATTGTTTCAAGGTTGATCAATGTTGTGTCTATAATTGTATAAGATCAACGAGAAAATTCCCGTGAATAACATCTATTCTATAATTTGATATCACAATTAAGAAAAATTCTAACTTAATCTAATTGAGTATCACTAGTCTTACAGTTTATTAATTAGGTTGTCTAACAACCCAACATAAATTATAGGAAGTAGTGGGTTTCCAGGTTCAAATCAATTATTTCTTATTAATAAGATTGGCACTATAATATTCATAATTAATAAAAAGACTCGTACATATCTACTTGACATAATAATCTTCTTAAAACACAAGTTTTTTGTAATATAGAAATATAATAACATCATATTCGAGTAATTGAGCAATATAATTTGAAGTTTAATTTCTTTTTTTTATTGAATTTGAGATTGTGATTGGATTTACCATAAATCTTAAATGAGTTGTAATCGTGTGGAACACGAGTTGAAAAACAATTTATTAGTAAAGATTTTTAATGTTTGTTTACATTTAGTTTATAATCGAGGTCGAAATGTCAATAGAACTTCTAAAGCTATGAGACAATGAATATAGTACTAGTTCACTTTCAATTGTAAGAATTTTTAACATTTCTAAATTATAGGAACGAAGTTGACATGTCGGATAACATAATAAAAAAAAAAAATTTAGGGATAAAGACACATACATGTTTAATAGAAAAAAAACACTTTGAGTTAAAGAAATTGTGGGGGTGAAAATTACAAAAGATTTCAAAAAAACAAAATTGTGGGGGTGAAAATTGCAGTATTCACATACTAATAGATAAAACAAGTTGTCCAAACTATTTCCACAAAACAAAATTTCTTCAGCCAATAATAAGTGGACTCAAATTTATTATTTAAGATTTATGGAGGTGAAAATTACTATAGAAACTTTGGAACCGATTACACAAGTTGTCCATACTATTTTCACGCAACAAACTTTTTCCAGCCAATTAGTTTAGACTGTAAATGAACTATACAATATAGGACCGTCGTATCGACATTTTCCAACCTAATTAATTAAGAATGACCTTCCTATACTATACATATTTATTGACAAATAATACACATCTTGAATATTTTAGATTTAGTAACATCTACGGATAAGATTTGATTTGTGAAAAGCTTATCGAATGCGTTGAAAGTGACCTTGGAGGGGAATATTCTATTTCCAGTTACAATATGCCATGTCCGATTGGAATTTTAGTCTAATAAACTTCCAAAATAAAATCTCATATAAATTTAACTTTACTAGATATTTATTAGATAATAGAGATATGAATCAAAATTTTCATTGTTTTCATCGAAAACATAGAAATATTTCAGCTCTTTAATTAGTTGAAGGAAAAAAATATGATGTGTAATTTTGAAACTCTTTGTTTGTCTCGCGACTTTCTTATTTTTCTTAATTTAGTAATTTATTCAAAAAAATTGATGTTTTTGAAATGTGCCCGATTTTTTTTTAAATTTTTTTTGAATATTTAATTGAATGAAACATACACTAGAAATTAAATTTGGTTAATAGATGGATTACCAGTTACTGAATTACTCCCATAAATGTACTTAATATTGGTTTGAGTAATAATTGACTTGCATGAACGTCCTATAAGTCAATTAATTTATGATAAGGTACATGCTGTCAAAATTCAACTTCCAATTTCTGTGACTCAAAATAAATACAATTAATTAAGAAACTTATAAATAGGTTAATTAAAGTTGAGTAAATCAGTGACCGTGGAAGTCATTTTCCCGAGAAATGAACATTATCTTTGTGTCCATGGAAGATTTATGAGCCGCCCATTAGAACTCAAATATTTAAAATTTCAAATTTTGATGAAACACTTTATGCAATATATTACTTTGGGAAGTGTAAATATCGGTTGAAACTGTTGGATATTTTTCAAAGATCCATCCATTTATGATATGAGGACTCTAATCCATTAGTCCAAAATACTAAAGTTCATATTAATAAGTAGAAGTAGATCAAATTTTATAGAGTATTCAAACAATTGTCCCAAGACCAATATGGAATTGTAGTGTTACAATCTCCCCAACTCAAATTATTCGACGTCCTTGAAGCGGGGTTTTGCTTGGTGATCTGGTTTTAAAAGGATCCAAGTAGCTCCGCTTTCGAATTTGAATTCATGTACGTCTGAGTCCCACAAAACAGACAAAGACTCGCCCGATTGGGGGGGGGGGGAATAGACCTCTGAACCTTGAAAACTTTTTCTCTCTTTTTGTATAAGACGAGTTCGCTTATCAGCAGGGTAAGATGACTAAGTTGATTTTACACTAAGCTGATCAACAGAGTATACTACTTGACTGATTTTGCTTATCAATCGTATATAGTCAGAATTTTGAACAATGATGCAGCGGATATGTATCTGTATTTTTCAAACAATGTTTTCAACTCAATTCAAACTTTAAAGTACAAATAAAGTTTTACCCCAAGTTATAAATTCCTCAGTTTAAAAGACTTCTTCTTCTAAAACGATTTTACGTATCTTATGAATTATGCAATGTAAAATAGTAAAGTAAATCACACAAGGAATTTTTATAGTGGTTATATAGACACAAAGTCTTTTAGTCTACTCTTCTAAATCGCACAGATTTAGGTTCCACTAGAAACACAAAGTAACTAGTACTTGAGCTTTTACAACAAATGTCAAGCCTCAAGTCGAACACTTAGCCCTCGGGTAGATCACTTAGAAAAACCTATTCTAAAGCATTCAACAACTAGAACACTTAAGCTTTATAACAAATGATAAGCTATAAGTAAGAACTTTCTATTCACTCTCGGAAAATCACACAGATTAACCTTGCTCTTTTCAGTATAGGAAATCACTCAGAAGACCTACACTACGAAGTTATATCACTTCACAAAGATGGATATACACTCCTTCTATTCTCAGTTGAATGTTTAATCTTGTTCTTCAACAAAAAGCTTTGTCAACAGATGAGTTCGCTTGTGATCAGACGACTCAACTGATGGATTCTTGCTCTAAAGATGTGATATTGAATTGTGCAAGTCTCACTTGAATCTTCAGTTTATCATCTATTTATACTCTTGGATTTGAAATTCTGCCCGTTGAAGGTAGGCGAAATTACATTTTAATCCTGAGCAACGGTCTTCATTTCTACGGCATCTTTTGCAGACTGTTCTCTGTACGGATATCTACCTTATGTCAAGCATTTAATGCACTCAGCTTGTTACCGTTGATGAGCTTACTGACCAACTTCACTTCGCTGATGAGATTACTCTGCTGATGATCACTCTGCTGAATGATCACTCTGATGATGGCTACTCTGCTGATTCAAGAATGAACACATCTATCTTGACTCGGCTGCTGATAACCAATCTGATCTTACTGATCTGATATTCCCACTTAGCTGATTTGGTCACTTAGCTTTCAAACCGCGAGAGAGGTTTCACTAAGCTTTTCAATTCTTAGTTGATGACTTCCTTTTTAGCCTTTTTAACATTTTTATCTTTTTGTCATCTTCAAAACATTCTCCTTAATTTCCTTAATTTTTAACTCAACTGATAAGATCACTTAGCTGTTCTTGAGTTAATCACTTTTTCCAACATCCGGAGTGAGCTGACAGAGCCCCTCTGATGCTTAAGTCAGCAAACAATACTGTAACTTGAAAGCAATAAGTAGGAAGACCAAATGCAAAGAGAGATTAGGTTTATAATGTGTACCTTAGGGGTATTTATACCTGAACCGGTGATCATCACAAAGGAAGTGGATCCCTCTATCTGGGGGGAAGATTGGCATGGAAGTTGATTAGTTTCCATGATTATCTAACTGATCCCTTATGAAAGAATTATGCCCATATTTGTGGGATCCTTTCCTCGTTTATGAGGGATCATTGACAACCTTGTGAGGCTGAATAGCCATCATCAACATTTCACTACCGAGGTTTGCCTCGGGCTGCTAGTATTCGCGTTGGGCTCAGGGTCACAATGCGTGATTACTATATTAGTCCTCGTCGAGTACTACTGTCTTTATGGATAACACCACAAAATTGACTATGGTACCATTGTAAAGACTATGAACCACTTATGGAATTGTTAATATTGTTGGACTCTAATCCACCAACCCAACATGTTTGAGCTAATGTTGACAAGTAAAAGTAAATCAAATCTAAATAAATTATTCAAATAATTCTCCACAATCAATGTGAAATGGGATTATTACATTTTTCATATACTTTTATATCATTCCTCGTCGAGTCAATATCGATAGCCCAAGACTACTGTCTTCATAGATAACACCACAAAGTCGACTCTGATACCATTGTAAAGACTATGACCATTTATGGACTTGTTAATATTGTTGGACTCTAATCCACTAAACCAACATGTTTGAGCTAATGTTGACAAGTAGAAATAAACCAAATCTATATATATTATTCAAATAATTCTCCATAACCAATGTGAAATTGGATTGTACATTTTTCATATACTTTTATATTTAAATATTGAAAAGTCTTAGACGATAAACAATGGTATCGTGTTTACTAATGTGAGAAATTTTTGAGATAATAATTTTGTCTAGAAATAGAGTTTTATTTTCAAAACTTCCTAATAATGAAATATATACGTTCAGTGAGGAAATCGCATATATTCATAAAATGTCACATTTTAACTATGGGGATAGCAATCATAATGAAATATGACCAAAATATATACAATTGAGTTCCTAGGGCTAAAAACAGTTTAACCTCTAAACTATGGAGTTGTAACTTACCCCCTAATGTATAAAGTAACAATTCCTAATGTATGTATGAAAGATAGCAGCCACCCCTAGGATATTAGTCACACTACAAGAAAAACATGGTTTTTCGACGTAATTTCCTGTAAAATCCATCGGAAAACCGAATTTTCGACGGATTTTACCCTTCGGAAAATCCGTCGAAAAATTGGCCGCGACAAAATTACCACGGAAATTTCCGAAGGTCAATTCTGTAGGAAAATCCATCGAAAAAATATTCTGACGGTTAAGTTATCTGTAGAAAATTTCATTTTCCCACGGAAACTCTCCATTGAAAATTATATAATTTTTATTTTATTTTTTATCCTACGGATTTAATTCCGTCGAAAAAATTGAAAATAAATAAATTATTTTTTCGTATTTTATTCCCCAATATAAACATGTATATTGTTTAAATAATATAACAATAATCAAAACACATAAGTTAAACAATTATAATTACAAAATGTACTTATAAATGGCATGAGCCATGTGCAGCAGAAACATTGAACTTCTATCATATTTACAAAAACACAATTTTTAGCTAATATGTCCATTACACTTCTGTCCATTATATTTCTTTCAAGCCCCTTCCACAAACTTCATTGTTTCATTCAAGCCTTTTCCACACCATTTGATCCATATACATCCATTTAATGTAGACAACAATGCATAATGTTATCATAAAAATTAGTTGCAATAACTTATGCACAATCAAATGAATAATAAGAAGCGTTGAAGATTTCCCTAATTCCAACAATTTAAAAAGCACAAAAGTTCACATCAATCCTAGACTAAAAACAACGAACAAACTAACAGAGTTTTGCATTGGGGTGCATAGGTTAAATTTTGACTATGGTGGGAGTTTGAGTCTTTGTCAAGGAAATCATTGCCACATAACCATTTTGTTATCATTCTAACTAAAATTACTAAATTGATATATGAACCATGTCAACAAAATTACTTATTTCTATGATTGCTAGCAATAGTTCATATCAACTATTTTGTTAGTTATTGACATACGGCATGTTTCCAACAATATAACATATGCAACCTTGAAAAAAGCGCATATATTGAAGAATACAAACAATGTGGTGGAATTTTTAAGCTTTTAAAATTCAAATTAAATGATTTGTAACAATCAAAATTGATTGTGTAACCTAAATTGCATAATTCCCCTTTATTGCCATTATGTGGCTATTCAAACTAATTTGACCTTAGAGGTCTCATCCACACTATAAATAGGGGTTAGATGTCCTAGAAAAAACACACACCACATTAGCTTAACATGCATCACTAAAATTATACTACTCTTATCTTGGGCACTTAAGATAAAGTTTGGTTCATTGTCTTCTTGTGAACGTGCTTACGAGAAGACTCCGGCGAGGCCAAAGGTTTTATCTTGGGGAATCGATCAGCCGCCAATACTTGCACGAGGGGAGGCAATCGTTTTCTTGGGACATCGTCTAGTGGCGTGAGGCTAGCCGTTTTACTTTTAATTTTACATTCTTCTTATTATATTTATTTTATATTCTTGTCTAAATTACTCATTTCATTACACTGGTGATTTGTGATTGATATATAAATAAACCAAAATTTTCCAACAATCTAAGAAAACGATTTGTATATGTAAAAATCTGTTTGTGAAATTTGATCCAATTATAATTTGCAGAAAAATTTAACTGATATTATTGTAGATGCACATTTCTAAATACTAATTTTACTTTGTGGTAGATCATTGCACTACAAGAAAACTAGGCTTCACCTATGACAGATTCTGTTGGTGAAGCCTTGATTTCCGTTGGTATTCATGCGTAGCGACGAATATTTTCCGTTAGTTGATTCGTAGGTGAAGGCCCCGTAGGTAAATGCAGCAACGGATTTTTTTTTTCTGTTGGTAAATGTTGCGACGGTTCATTTTTGTCGGTAATTTTGTTGGAAAAAGCGTCGGATGAACGATCGGGCCCGAATATCTTTGCGACAAACTTTGTTGTTGGAAATGCGTAGGAAAATTACTAACTGATTTTCAACGGCATAAATTTGTTGGTGTTATGTCGCCAATCCGTTGGAAACATTGTGACGGAATATAGCATCACAAATATTCCGTTAGCTAAAATCTGTCGGTATTTTGTCGCTAATCGGTTGGAATCATTCCGACGGATTTAGCATCAAAATATTTCCGTTAGCTTATTTTTGTCACTAATTTGTAGGAAATCAGTTGGAATCTAGTGACAACTTTTTTATTGCTGATTCCGTTACTAGCAATCGGGTAGGAGCAAAAAATTGAACCTCGACTTAGCATTGACTCAGTCGTTCCTGGGCGCGCCTGAGCCTCTGACCCGGGCGCCCAGGTCTCGCCTGGGCTTGGTTGAGGCGCCTAGGCCATGCTTGGTTTTTGTTGCTGATTCCGTTACTAGCAATCGGGTCGGAGCAAAAAAATTGAACCTCAACTTAGCATTGACTGAGTCGTTCTTGGGCGCGCCTGAGCCTGACTCGGGCGCCTAGGTCTCGCCTGGTCTTGGCTGAGGCGCCTAGGCCATGCTTGGTTCTGGCCCAGGCGCCCGGGCCACTCATGGAGCTGCCTTGGTATCGCCTGGGCTTGGCCTAGGCGCCAATGCCACGCCTGGTTCTGTCTCGGGCTCGCCTGGGCTTGGCCTAGGCCATGCCTGGGTCTCTCATAGAACTGCCTCGGGTGCCTAGGTCTCGCCTGGGCTTGGCCTAGGCAGTGTGCGCCCGGGCGACTAGGCAATGTATTTTTAATTAACTTGTTGGATGTGGGATTTGAACCCTTGACCTCATATATAATATACATTTTAAAGGATCAAACCAGTTGAGCTGGACAACTTTGTTGTATTTTCATTAAACAATTATATATATGAGTCACGTAATAGTTTATTTCATCAATTTTTTCAATGATTTAATTTATTTTTCATTAGTTTGATCGATTTAAATCATTTTAAACTTTCCCAAAGTTTTCATCAATTTTTTTCACTAATTTCGTTGATTTAAACCTTTTTTTACCTATCTAACATGTTTACTCACCGTTTTCACCAGTTTAACCCTTTTTTGACCAATCTCACATATTTTTCCCTAATTTAATAATTTTAAGCTATTTTTTACCGGTTCAACTCATTTTTCACCATTTTCATCTATTTAAACCGTTTCTGACTGAGGTATCCGATTATTCACCGATATCATTTGTCCTTGCGCTAATTTCATCGAATTAAAATATTATTGATCGATTTAACCCATTTTTTTCACTATTTTTCCTCGAGTTATATGATTATGATTGATTTAACCTAATTTTAATCGATTTCATCTTTTTTTTTCAATAATTTCATCGAGTTGCACTGTTTTGATCGATTTAAATTATTTTCACCTATTTTTCATCGATTTAAACCATTTTTAATCGTTTGACCCATTTCCCTCCGATTTCATCTGTTTTTTCATTAATTTCATCGATTGTAAATATTTTTTTGATT
Organism: Penstemon davidsonii; assembly: GCA_034814905.1. Lineage (NCBI taxonomy): Eukaryota > Viridiplantae > Streptophyta > Magnoliopsida > Lamiales > Plantaginaceae > Penstemon > Penstemon davidsonii. Next base: position 101,793 of record JAYDYQ010001639.1, read on the forward strand.
GATTTAATCCGTTTTGTTCACAAATTTCAGCGATTTAAACTGTTTTGGACCAATTTAACTCGTTTTTCACCAATCTCATAAGTTTTTTTTCAATTTCACGATTGAACCCATTTTTCCATTGATTTCACCAATTCATTGATTTAATTTTTTTATCGATATAACTATTTTTCCCTTAATTTCATCAATTTAAATCATTTTGACCAATTTAACTAGTGTTTCCACCGTTTGTCCGTTTCCATCCTCTTTATACTAGTTTTATCGATTTAAATTATTTTTGACCGATTTAACTCGTTTAATCATCGTTATCACTAGTTTCGTCGACTTAACCAATATTTTTTTAATTATCACTAGTTTTTCTAACTAATTTCATCAATTTATATCATTGTTTTGCCAATTTGACTCATCAATCTAAACATATTTTGACCGATTCAACCTATTTTATCATCAATTTCACCGATTTAAAACGGTATGGTCTGATTTAACTCATTTTTTCGTCAATCTCACATGCTTTTAACTAATTTCATCAATTTACCCATTTTTCATCGATTTCACCCATTTTTCATCAATTTTATCGATTTAAAATATTTTGACCAATACAACCCTTTTTCATCGTTTTCACCCATTTTCATCGATTTTCGCCATTTTCGTCAATTGCTTTTTTTTCCACAAATTCTATCAACTTGATTTGTTTGACCAATTTAACCGTATTCACCCATTTTTCACCGACTTCACTTGTTTTTAACTAAGTTAGCTGATTCAACATGTTTCAAAACTAAGTCTTTTTTTTTTTACCGATTTCATTCGTTTTTACGAATACTTCACCAGTTTCATCAGTTTTACATGTTCCTGATAGGTTAAACCCATTTTAAATCGAATTCACCAAATTTTTTTCTTCAATATAATAAAATCATCTGTTTTCGATGACTTAAACAATCTTCACCATTTTTTTCACCAATTTACAGATTTACACGTTTTTTCACTGAATAACTTGTTTTTTCACTAATTTTAGTGAACTGTAAAATAAGTGAAAATATATGAAATTTATGAATTGAGAAAATTTTGGTTAATCCATTGGAAAAGGAATTTAATCAATGAAAAATCTGGTTAAATCGATTGAGATCGAGTTTTATAGGTGAACGAGTGAACAAAACGGTGTTATAAAATCGGTTAAAAGTGTTATAAAACGATGAAATTAGTTAGAAATTTGATGAAATCGGTGAAAATTAAAAAAATAAGTTAAATCCATAAAAAATCGATTAAAATCGATGAAATTGGTGAAAAAATATGTAAACTGATTAAAACGAATATACCTGATAAAATTAGTGAAGAAAATCAGTGAAGTCGGTAAAAAATGAGTTAAATTGGTTAAAAATTAGATGAATAACGTGTTAAATCGTTAAAAATTGTTAAACTAGTGAAATTGGTGAAATAATCGATGAAATCAAAGTAAAAACGGGTTAAACTGATTAAAAATGAGGAAATCGATAATATCGGTTAAAAATGGGATATACCGGTGAAATTGGTAAAAAAAAAGTTAAAACGACGAAAAAATGGGTCAAAATTAACGTGAGTTTGATTGGGTCCAATTTGAATATGGATCCAACACATAAGGGTGATCCGTGTAGAGGGCGGTTGGTGCCCGGGTGTGGAGATGGTTGGGAGGTGGCGGAGGATATATGGGGGTGGTGGCAGGGTGGGGATGGGGGAGATTGGACAATTGAAGTTTACAAATATTTTCTTTTTTAAGTTGATCCAGTATGTTTCCACAATTTTCATTTATGGATCCATAGTGGATCGAATCCAACAGATTTGATCATGTTGAAAATTTAGTGGATCCCATATGGATCGGATCCAGCAGATCGATCCATACTACCACCTCTATGCCGAGTTGATTTATCAATGATCTTAGTTACAATGTAATTGCATTTACTCTACGTTCCTAGAAATTTTATTAGTTGGACATAATTAATATTTTTGTATTGGGGAGAACTATGTTACTTAAAGAAAATCTAATTTATCGGTTCTTGTTTCATAGTGCTTAGATATAAAATCACTTAACTTTTGTGTGTTATGAAAGAGAAGTAGTGACGTATTTTTTTCACCAAAATGATTTCACTACTATTGATCACATTTCCTGACAATTTAATAACAAATGTCATACATAGAATATTTTTTATTTCAAAATTTCTTTGGTAATTTGTTGTTATTATTCGTGAAACATATTTCTATTATTGGTTTTGTTGCTGTTCAGTTACACATTTGTTACTAGAGCTAAATAGCAACGGAAATTTTCCGTTGGAACAATTTCATCGCTATGGATAATTTTTTCCTACAACTTAACAACCGAATTCCTATGAAAAATATTTTTTCCCAATATTTTGTTGGTATTTTGTCGTTATTATTGGCGGAACAAATTTGTGTTGATGGTTCCGTCGCTGTTCAGTTACTTAAATCTAAATAGCGACAGATAATTTTCCGTTGGAATGATTTCGTCGCTATGGATAACTTTTCCCTACAACTTAACAACCGAATTCCAACAAAAAATATTTTTTTTCGACATTCCGTCAGTAATTTGTCGCTGTTATTGAAGGTAGATTTTTTAATTGAAATTATGTTGGTATTTGGTTACTAATCCGTCACTAATAGCGACAAATTTATTTTCGTTGGAATCAGGTCGTAGGTGAAGCCCTTTTTTTTTGTAGTGTTGATCAGAGTCCTAATTTTTGGCTTTCACGGATCAAATATATATTGCAGCAATCCATATCTCATTTTAATATTCAACAAATTATAGGCCATTGACATTAATCTGTCTTGAAACAATTGCATCATACATTGACTTTAATTTGAATTGGTTCATATATTCAGTACTATTTTAACTCATACAAGAATAGTAATCAATAGCGATTATCTGTTTCATTTTGTCTCCTGATTTGGACTAGAAAGTGTTTCATGAGTTACTTGATAAAATCTTTATTTTGTTAACGGTAAATATTTAGTGATAATTACTTTAAAGCATTTATCTCATTAATTGCTTTCTACAATCTGCACTGGTGAACATAAATTATAGATTCAAATTATAACGGCCATCATTTGAATTTTTCAGCTTCAACTACTGTTCATATTTATCTAATTGATTGCAGCAGTTAAATTCAACATATTTTATTCACTGCTTATTTACATTATCAAGTGATATATTTTATTGATTTTATATCTCCTTAATCAGTGATCGATGTATAATTTCATCTTGGCTTTATTAATTCCTAGTTAATAAATAATAAAAATGGCATTACATAAAGACACTAGTAGACTATATGATGTTCATCAATCTACTAAAATTACTAAAGAATTATGGGATACTTTAGAATCGGAGTATACAATTGAAAATGGAGGTTTAAAAATATTTAATGTCTCTAATTTTACAAGATTTATTATGATTGATGAAAAACTCATTAACCTTAGCTACAACTCTAAGCCTAATAATCACCAAGGTCAAGTGAATATGATAGTTGAAGGTGAACCTTCTATTAGGTTGGAGTCCTCACAATCTTTAGTAAATTTTACAAATTTTAATAATGATTGGTGGTTAGATTCGGGAGCTAATATACACGTTTGTTTTGACAAATCGATGTTTAAATCCTATCATAACTCAAGTGGAGGAAGCGTAACTTTAGGAAATAATTCATTGGCTCAAATAGTTGGAATAGGAAGTGTTGATCTAAAGATGACTTGGGGGAAAATTCTAACTCTTGAAGGAGTCCAACATTTACCCGAAGTTAGAATAAATTTAGTTAGTGGCTCATGTTTAGTACAAGATGGTTATAAACTTGTTTTGTAATCAAATAAAATTGTAATAACTAAAAATAATACCTTTAATGGAAAATTAAAATACTTAGATCCGATAGAGGTGGAGAATACACTTCTAATGAATTTAAAAGGTTTTGTGAAGATAATGGTAATATACATGAATTAACACCTCCTTATTCACCTCATTATTCTGAGTATTGTGGGGGGAAGCTATCTTAGCTTCGTGTTTTATTCTTAACCGTGTAACGGTTAGAAACAGTGATAAAATTCCATATGAATTATGGAAAAAGAGGGCTCCAAATCTTAAAATACTTAAAGTGTGAGGGTGTTTAGCAAAAGTAGTTATACCTGAACCTAAAAGAAAGAAAATAGGTCCTAAAATTGTAGATGCCGTTTTATTGGGTATGCTCAAAATATTAGCGCAAATAGATTTTTAATAACTAATTCTGAAGTTAGTGAAATTGCAAATAATACAATTATTGAGGCTAGAGATGCTACATACTTTGAGGATATTTTCCCTTTTAAAACTAGAGTTGCTAAGAATCCTTCTACGTCAAAAGTTGAATATACTAGTGTTAGTTCCTACAATAAACAAACTCTAGATAGTAGAATAGAAGAACCTACTGGACTTAGAAGAAGTAAGAGAGGTAGAATAGAAAAGAACTTTGGAGATGAATTTATCACATTTCTAGTAGAAGGAGAACCTCAAACTTATAAAGATGCAAAACTTCTATAGATGCACCTTTTCGGAAAGAAGCTATCAATGATGAGTATAATTCAATAATTCAAAATAATACTTGGGTTTTAACTGATTTGCGCACTGGTAGTAAACCAATAGGATGCAAGTGGGTGTTTAAAAAGAAACTAAAAGCTGATGGATCTATAGATAAATATAAAGCGAGGCTAGTAGCAAAAGGGTTTACGCAACAAGAAGGAATAGATTATTTTGATACATATTCTCCTGTAGCTAGGATCTCAACTATTAGAGCTCTGTTGGCTTTAGCTTCAATAAATAACTTAGTAATTCATCAAATGGATGTAAAGACCGCATTCTTAAATGGCGACTTAGATGAAAAAATTTATATGCATCAACCTGAAGGTTTTAAGGTTAAGGGACAAGAACATAAAGTTTGTAAGTTAGTGAAATCTTTATATGGATTAAAACAAGCTCCAAAACAGTGGCATGAAAAGTTTAATGAAGTTATACTTAGTTTTGGATTCAAATCAAATGAACATGATAAATGTGTATACTGTAAGGAAGAAAATGGTCAACATGTGATATTATGCTTATATATGGATGATATATTAATTTTTGGAACTACCATAGATTTTATAAAAAATGTGAAGAATTATTTATCTAATAGTTTCGAAATGAAAAATTTGGGTGAGGCTCATATAATCTTGGAAATGGATGTAAGTAGAATAAATGAATGCATCTTACTGGATCAATCTAATGCAATTGAAAAGTTTTTGAGAAAATTTAATTATTATGACTGCAAGATTGTCTCTACACCCTATGATTCAAATGTAAGTTTAAAAAAGAATTTCGGTGAACCTATAACTCAATTAAAGTATTCACAAATTATAGGATCACTATTGTACTTTTCCAATAGAACTAGGCCCAACATTGCCTATGCCGTTGGTAGGCTGAGTAGGTACACTCACAATCCTAGTAAAGATCATTGGAATGCTTTGGAAAGAATTCTTAAGTACATTAGAGGAACATTAACTTATCATCTGTGCTATAAATATTTTCCAGATGTACTTGAAGGTTATAGTGATGCGAACTGTATCACTGATATAGCTTTGAAATTAAGTCTATTAGTGGTTTTGTATTCATGTTAGGTGGTGCAGCAATAACTTGGGGTTCTAAGAAACAAACTGTTATATCTAGAAGTACTATGGAAGCTGAGATAATAGCTTTAGATACAACTTGTACAACAGCTGAATGGTTAAGAGATTTAATGCTTGATATACCCCTAGTAAAGAAATCTTTACCGGCTATTTCTATACACTGTGACTCTAAAGCTGCAATAGAACTTATGAAACAATCTCATTCAAATAAGAAAATGAATAGACACTTACAAGCGAGATGTAAAAGTGTGAAATCCTTACTTAAGAGAAATGTAATATCCCTAGCTTCTGTAAAATCTGAGAAAAATTTGGCGGATAATTTGACCAAAGGTTTACCCATTAAGGGTGTATTTGAATCATCGCGGGGGATGGGCGTAAGCCCATAAGGTAGTCACCTCCGGGGGCAACCCAATATTTGTTATTGGAGATCCCATGAAGAAGATTCAATAGGAAGGAACAACCCGTACTGCGTGACTCGTTTAGCACTAATTTATAGTAGTGCACCTCCTTCCCATCCCTATGGTGATAGTGTTGTATAGTGTGATATTACGGTTAGGTTTTGACCCTTAATGAGATCGATGCAGAATTATGCAGGGTATAGGTCGTACGTACCCTTGGAGGTTTCACCTAAATAAGAGTTGTCATGGGGCCTTGGCTATGGGTCTGAGCTGACCCTAAAACTCTCATCAGAATCAAGATTAGAGCGCACGACCGTTAACGCGCTAACCCGCGAACTAAAACTGATGTCGATATTGTGCGTGCGATGTATTGAAGTTTGGCCAAGGAACCTAATTCAAAGTGCTTGCGCCATTACGGTTTCTTAAAATGAATATCATCTCAAGCCTGGAAGGCTCCTGCACCCATTGCACAACATTTTAGTGCCCAATTATTTTCTATATGCATTATTGAATTCTAAAACCTTGTGGGGGATTGTTGAAATTTTTAAGCTTTTAAAATTCAAATTAAATGATTTGTAACAATCAAAATTGATTGTGTAACCTAAATGCCACAATTCCCCTTTATTGCCATTATGTGGCTATTCAAAATAATTTGACCTTAGAGGTCTCATCCACACTATAAATAGGGGTTAGATGTCCTAGGAAAAACACACACCACACTAGCTTAACATGCATCACTAAAATTATACTACTCTCTATATTATCTTGGGCACTTGAGACAAAGTTTGGTTCATTGTTTTCTTGTGAACGTGCTTACGAGAAGACTCCGGCGAGGCCAAAGGTTTTATCTTGGGAATTGATCAGCCACCAATACCTGCACGAGGGGAGGCAATCGTTTTCTTAGGACAACGTCTAGTGACGTGACTCCGGATCAGGCTAGCCGTTTTAGTTTTAAATTTACATTCTTCTTATTATATTTATTTTATATTCTTGTCTAAATTACTCATTTCATTACACTTGTGATTTATGATTGTTATATAAATAAATCAAAATTTCCAACACAATGTCATTACAGTAGCACTCATAGCAGCTTAAGAAGTGAGATCATAGTAAAAAAGTAAAAACTAAACCAAGAAGTAATCTAGTTTGAGCATGATATACAATAAGTTCAAATCTTTGAACGATCATTTCCTCATACTTAAATAAAAAACAATCAAACCCATTTGATTAATTTATAGAAAACCAAGCATTTTCAAGATGACACAAAGCAATAAACCATTAGATATGCAAAAGAAAAGCAAAACTCATAAAGAAACATAAAACGAGCTATAAACACTTACATAGAGTGAGTAGAACATAGTTAGCCTAGATAGACTTTGAACTCTCCTCTTCTCATTCCTTTTTGCAGCTCATTGCAATTAAATGGTAAACGGTGAGACAAAAGGGCACGATGGATACACATTTCCATCTGATAGATCACAACTCATCAAAGACTTTATCAAATCATTAGTAACTTGTTCTTTCAGATTAATAATCAATAGAAACAATAAAATAGTAGAGCAATAGTATATACTTCTATAACAAATTTCTTGATACAAGCAGTAACAATTCTCAAAAATCTCAAATTTCTCATCTAAACTCAATCCCATTACCAAGATTACTACTTTTAGCAATCTAAACTCATCTTCAAACATAAAATCTCAGTTAAACTTGAATCCACCTAATATCAAAACACTTTACACATATATGGTTACAAAAGAAAGAAAGAAATAAAGTAAAGAAGTTTGCACAAAACATAGGTTAAATTTCAAAACACAACATTATGTAACATTATATATCTCTCTGTAAAAACAAACAAGAAAATCATACCTTTGAATTCTCAATTACTGTTCAACTTATGCAAATGCATAAACTTAATAACTTCATACCTACTGGAACTTCACAATTTTCATTTAAGCTGTCACATTCACAAATCATTGCACATTCATAAGAAAACAGGGAATTGAAGCAAAACACTCATTTTCATTAACTTAAAAAGGAAAACAACCATTACATAACAACAAATCACCAATACAATAACTCCACAATTTTTTCATTCATTAATGCACACATATTAACTCAAAAATTTAGCCACATAAACAAATTAAATCAAGATAAAAGAGACTCTCACAAATTTCAATTAGGGTTGGGCTAAGGGTTTCAATTGGCACGGTGGTGGTGCGGTTCCGGAGTGGTGGTTTAGTTTGAGGCGGATTTGATGGATGGTGCGTGGCAGGTTAAGGCAGCTTTCGTGGTTGTACGAGGCAGTGGTGGGTGAGGCCTGAACCAGACCGCGGGCTGCAAGAGGCGGTGGTAGTGCGCTGTTATGAACGACGCAGTGGTGGTGGTTTGGGCGTGAAGGTGTAAAATTCTAGATATATTTTTGTATTTTTTTGTATAATAAGCTGTAAAATAATAGAGACGTAATTAATGTTGATAGAATTGAGAAGAGAATAGAAGAGAGATTGAGAAGAGAATGATCACGTCAAAAAATTGCCTACATTTCATTTTCCATTCACCATTACATATACATGCACTGCCTAACTAATTTGGCAGAGAATATTCTTTTCGTCTATAACTAGTAATGGCATAATTAAATTGGATAATAATAATTGGACTTAATAGTCTGCACATGGGACTAGTTCTTTCGCGTCTTCTTGACCCACAACATCCCTCTTCAGCCCATATTCCCTCTCTGGTCCAGTATCTTCCTTTGGCCCATTACCAATTAAATTCGGCCCAGTCTCTTTGTCAACCCAAGAGACAGATCTAGCCAGCAATTGTTCATTTCTCCCCCCTTCTTCCTTCGACACTTTCTCTCTGTTCATAGAAATCATTGAGCTGGATGTAACATTACCCCCCTATGAAGCAAATCCTTGTCCCCAAGGATCAAACCCCGGAAATTGGGCCAATATTTGATGGTAATCCTACCACGTGGCCTACAATGGACTCGAATTCTCCCAGGATCTGAGTAATTGTAGAGTTGTTCCTCTTCACCAGATGCTTGTCCAAGACTTCGTGAGGGTAAGTCTTGAAACTTCCATCATTATCAGTAAATGGTAGATTCAGACTAGGAATATGCCGAGAGCTAATTTTCTGTTTGAGTAAAGAAACATGAAATACATCGTGAACTGTAGAAGAATGTGGTAATTCCAATTTGTAGGCAACCTTACCCACTTTTCCAATTATTGTGTAGGGGTCGTAGTACCTGTTTGAGAGCTTGAGGTTTCTGCGGAGTGCAACATAATTTTGGCGAAAAGGTTGGAGCTTTAGATACACTTCATCCCCAATTTCAAAGGTATGCTTACTTCTATTCTTATATGCAAAGTACTTCATGCTTTCCTATGATTTTTGCAAATTTTCCTTGACGAGATCCACCATTTTAGTTCTTTCATGCATTAGATCAGCCATTCCTTGTGAATAGGATCTATAGGGACCAATAGATAGGTGGGGAGGATCATAACCATACAAAGCCTTAAAGGGAGTCATCTTCAAGCTTGAATGGTAACTGGTGTTGTGCCAGTACTTAGCAAGTGTCAACCACTTGAACCACTGGTGAGGGTTCTGACTAGTGAAGCACCTTAGGTAGTTTTTCAAACATTGGTTCAACCTCTCAGTCTGGCCATCACTTTGAGGGTGATAAGTTGTACTCATGTAAGTTAGTACCCAGGGACTTGAATAAATCCTTCTAAAAAGAGCTAGTAAAGATCATGTCTCTACCAGTCACAATACTTACTGGTTGACCATGTAGTTTGAAAATGTTGTCCAAGAACACCTTAACCACAATACTAGCAGTGTAAGGATGAGATAGGGCAAGAAAATATGCATATTTGGTGAATCTATCAATAACCACCACTATATCATCTGACTTAGGTAGTCCCTCTACAAAGTCCATGTAAATATGTGACCAAGCTTCTTTAGGAATCTCCAGAGGAACCAATAAATCAGGATAGGGGTTATTCTCATGTTTAGCCATCTTGCAAATGTCACAAATTTGTACATATTTCAAAATGTCAGTTTTCAACCCAGGCCAGTAAAATATGGATTTAGCCCTTTGATATGTAGCTACCATACCAGAATGGCCCCCTATAGCAGAGTCATGTAAACTCTGAACCAATTTCTCCCTCAAATCAGACTCCATACATACTCTTCCTTTATAACTTAATATCCCTTGAGTTATGACATAATCCTCATGAGACTGGTTATCAATAGCCTTTGCCGCCAACACTTTCTGTAACATAGGATCTCCTATATAACTCTCCATAACTTCCAACATCCACTTTGGTTGTACAATAGTAATAGCACAAATGTTCCCTTGATCCATGTCTCTTCTGGATAG
>JAYDYQ010001640.1:0-42126 GCA_034814905.1 Penstemon davidsonii
AAAGAAATACTGCTTAGCTGCTGTGGATGATTTTTCAAGATTTACTTGGGTGATTTTCATGAAGAAGAAAATTGAAACCAAGGAACATCTTACCAATCTGATGGAACTGATCCAGAATGAAAAGAGTCAAAGAATATTGAAGATCAGATCAGATAGAGGGACTCAATTTACAAACTCTATTGTTGAAGAGTATTGTAACTCCAGAGGAATCAATCATGAGTACTCTGCTGCCAGAACCCCTCAACAAAATGGAGTTGCTGAAAGGAGAAACAGAACTCTAAAGGAAGCTACCAGGACAATGATAGCTGAAGCAAAGCTGCCCCAAAGATTCTGGGCAGAAGCCACAAATACAGCATGTTACACCCAGAACAATTGTATGATCAACAAGAGTCAAAACAAGACACCTTATGAGCTATGGAACAACAGAAAGCCTAATTTACATTATCTTAGGATTTTTGGTTGTAAATGTTATGTTTTAAAAAATGGGAAAAATCACCCTACTGCATTTGCAGAAAAGGCTGATGAAGCTGTTTTTGTAGGTTACTCTACTGTTAGTAAAGGTCTATTCCCCCCTCCCCCCCCCCCCCCCCCCTTCCCTCTAGACCTCATCTGACCACTTGGGACCAACAAGATTTCTTCTATGACAGATTGCATCTCAAGATCAAAGCCTTAGTTCAGAAGGAAGTTGATGATATGAAGAAGAGGATACCCAAGAGGCCAAAAAGAACTTCAAATGTTGAAGAAACAGCTATGAACGTAGTTGTTCGGGTAACTTTGAGTAAATGGATTGAAAGATCCAGATTTCAGAAGGGAAGCTCAAGTGGTCTGCCTACTCTAACAAGCTTGCAACATATAGTTTTTGGTTCTAAAATCATATCATACGAAGAATAAGACAGTCATTGTACGACTACTAGTCCTTCTGATCAAATTCGTAATTATGCTAGTAAACTTGAAGCTTCTGACAGTACTGATGATATTGTAAATGTTTCTACTGTAAGTAAAAACTTGCTGGTTCCAAAGAAGGACTAAATCAACCTCACTGATGCTCCATTACCATTAGAAGATTTTATTGTTGTTAAAGAGAAGCCCATTCCAATCTTACCTATTGAGTGGATAGCTTAACAGAAAGAATGTGCTAATTCTCCTAGCAAGAGAAGAAATATTTGCAGTATGCAGATTGGGGTGAATTGAAGAAATTCTTGGAAGACTTCATGAGAAGTGTTAAGGAAATCAATCAGACTACTGAAAACGCTCTTAAAGAGATGAGAGAGCTAGAAGAGAAAAGTAAGGCTAATTTACTAAGATTTGATGAGTTGGCAAATATGATCGCCGAGAGCACTGAAAATCACTCCAAACTTGCTAATGATGACAGAACACTGATAAAAGAAGAAGTGAATGCTTTCAAGAATGATATCAGCTCAGTAAAGACTTTTATTCAATAGATAGATGGTAAAATAGATCATTCTAAGCAAGGATGGGAGATGAGGACTAATAATCTTATGACAACGTTGAACGTTGAGAAAGGTAGAACTATCCTGTTATATCAGGAATTCACTGAGGCTGGAGACAAAGTTGTTGAGTTATTTTCTAGATTACATGCTTATATGGGAATGACTTCATCTCACATCTGATAGTGTCTAGAGTGAAATGAAAATCTTAACAGCCACTCAATTTCAACATTCTAAAAGATTACGGAAAATGGAAGCTATGGATTCAAATATAAGAAATATTTGTACAGGTTTGAATACTAAGCCTGGTCTCGTTCCTAATCTTAACCCTACTCATGATGAAAAAAAGGGAAAAGAGAAGGATAAGTCCATTGATGAAGACAAGTATGAAGAGAAGGTTGATGAAAATAATTATGTTGATACAGCTGCTGAAAAACCTGCAGACGTCGCTGAAGAAGATAAGGCACTTGCTGCTGCCAAGTCTTCTAGTGCTGAGAAGCAGAGTAATCCATTCCGCAAGTACCAGAGTAAAGAAGAATTAGCTGCTAATTTTAAAAATCTTATTAATGATGAAGAAGTGGATGAAGAGACTAGACGGACTAGACTCAAGACCAAATACCTGATTTTCGAAGACTCTACTGAAGTGAAGAAGAAAAGGAGGAAGAAGATAAAGAAGTTGCTAAGGACTAGTCTAGATCTCTTTTCTATTTTCTGTGTATTTCTAATTTTTTCCAATATTTTCCATATGGTAATATGCTATAATGTAACGTCAAATTATTTGAACAGGTTATTATCCAACTCAAATTCTAACTCAAAAATTTTTGTGTGTAGACTAAACTAAAGATAGGTTGAGTACTTGACTGAAATTTTGTCATCATCAAAAAGGGAAAAGTTGTTGTAAGGACATTTAGAAGAGAAGGGTTTTGATGATAACAAAAAGGAAATCATCATCTAAGTAATGGAAAGCTTAGTAAACCTTTTTTGAAGATGAATACTTCTGCTAAAGATAATTATTGAGGATAAGAAGTATTGAAGGTTCAATCATCTGATATGACTGAATTGCCGTCTGGAAGAACATAATCAACTTAGCGGAAATCTAATATCAATGAAGATCAGATTGGTCAGCTTCAACAGAGTTAAATCAGATGAGTGAAGACTTGGTTGAGTAGAGTAACGATCAGCGGAGTGGTTTCCATCATCTAAGTGAAAATGGTCAGAAGTCAATCCAACAGTAAGAGAGAGGTATTAATGGCAATGGTTTAAGTAATAAATTCAAATTCCCTCGTATCAGCTAAGTGCATTTAATGCGACTGTCAGATCCGTACAATAGTGCTCAGCATTACAGTTGCAGGTCGCCGTTTCAAGACATGACCGTTACTAAGAATTAAACTGTAATTTTTCCAACCTTCAACGGACAGAATTTCAAATCATGTAGTATAAATAGATCGATATTCAAGAGTGGACGAGAATACAACACATACTTGCGTAATCTAAGTCCAATCTCTCGAAGCAAAAACTATCAGCCTAGTCATTTGTTGACAAAGCAAAGTTGAAGATCAAAGATCAAACACTATGATGAGGGATATTTCGTGTACGCCATTTTAGGAAATACCTCAGCTCGAGATCGACCTCAATCCCGACTAGGAAGGCTATTTTCCGACCTACAGAACCCAGTTCCCGATCAAGCCAGATTAATAGCACAAGATCCTATTTTCCGATCTACTTCTCTCCTCGGAATCACTGTGGGACCGACCCTCGGGCCTGGACAGCTGGCCAAGACATATTCCCTTGCGGAGGGTCTAGCTAGCTCATCACTGTTCCTATATATACCCAGCGCATTTATGACATCAACAACGGCACAATTCCCTAGGAACACCCCAGCTCGGACGTGTAGGTCGATTTAGCTGTTAGCTTGCTCTTTTGTATTTGTTTAACTAGTTGTACGGCATCCTGTAACGCTCGAATAGACGTACTTTGTAACTTATAACGGGATCGGAATATCAATATACACCATTTATACACTCGATCTTAATTATTGTTTTTGCTCAACTTTCCTAATTAACCTCGTACGAAAAAGAGCATAATCAATTGGCGCCCACCGTGGGGCCTATTCGAGTGTTAGATCGAAAAAATGCCTACTACTAGGAGATGCAGCTACAATCGCGGCGAGCCTTCACATGCCGTTGGAGCTCAACGCTCAGTAAACAATGAACCAAGCAATCAATCCCGAGCGGCCCACCAGTCTGAAGTGCCGCTGGTCGACCCGCCTAACGACTTGCCTATACATACGACAGTGGCTGATCTGAGATCTATTATTGGTACTATGTGTAGAGAATTTCTGAATACTGAAAGAGCAGATCGAGAAACCTTACCTGGCCAACAGCCCCCGGTTGACCAGCCCACAGCTCGAGCTCCCGTTTCAAACCAGCAAAGGGAAAGGAGCATTCGCCAATCTACGATGGGTGCTCCGTCCGACAACCTTCCCCGAGCACCCCGAGCTAGAACTGTTGTCCGCTCAGGGCAACCATCTAGAACCGTTCGAGATCTGGAAGATTCTGTAGTTGGGGAAAGCCAGCCCGAAGCTACGAATAAGTTAAAGAGGCCGGTTTACCGTAAAATGACCGAGGCAGATTTAGAGAAGATTGTGCAGGAGAGAGTTGTTAAGGAGTTGAAGAAGGAGATGTTGGTTAAGGAAACCCGACCCGCGGATGTTAGGGCTCGGCGAGCTGAAGCCAAGGAGGATGGGGCTGTGATTCTCGAGGATGGTCGAGATAAGGAATTGAGTACGAATATCATGCGATGTTCACCTTTTTGCCAAGAGATTAGAGAAGCTCGAGGTACTGAAACTGTTCCAACGAGGTTACCGAGGTATAATGGATCTATTGATCCGGGAGAGCACATTAATAGTTTCATAAACGTGTTGAATTTGTATGGGCACTCAGAAGACTTCTGTTGCAAAATTATGGTAACTACTTTTGAAGGAATTGCCTTGGATTGGTTCGGAAAATTGCCTCCGAACTCTATTTTCTCTTTCGACGAGTTATGCGATAACTTGAAGCACCAATTTGCAAGTCAAAGGAAACAAAGGTTACCAGCAAATCACTTGGGAACGGTGAAGCAGTTAGAAGGGGAAACAATGAGGCAGTGGCTGGCTAGGTTTAGTATCGAGCTTCTGAAAGTCGATACTCCTCAGATTGAATTTTTATCATCATTGATGTTCGAGCTGACCCGAAATACCCAGTTCGAGAACGCTCTTTGTCGAAAGCAACCAAAATCTTTCGAGAGAATCATGGAAATAGCTGAGAAGTACATGATTCAGGAGGAAATGAACAAATTGAAAAATGCCCAGAACCCAAGGCCCCAGGTCGTAAAGAAACCCGACAGGGCCCCTATCCCAAAACCAAGTGATTACGGTGGGTCAAACGCGCAGCGAAGAGGCTTGGTTTGGCAGAGACTTAACGTCTATAAACCTCAGGCTCCGACCCACAGATGTCTACAATCGACCTGCTTCCCCAGAAATGGCACAAATGAGGGAACCTGAAAAAAGTAGCTTCACCAAGCTGAATACCTCGAGGGATGAAATACTCACCGTTCTCGAGGAAAGGAACCTGGTCCCAGAGGCTCGATGTATCACTCAAGCCAGGCCGGGGACGATGAATCATGACAAGTACTGCAGGTACCATAGAGCTCGGGGACATAGCACCGAGGATTGTTTCCAATTGAAACAGGAAATTGAGAAGTTGATCTCTCAAGGAAAGTTAAAAGAGTATGTTAGAAGGGGTAACCCCAATAACCGGTTCAGATCGAGAAGTCCGCGGAAGTTTTCTGATCAACACCGTAACGATCAGCGTCAGATCGAGGAGCAAATGAACGGAGTGATAAATGTAATTGCTGGCGGACCTGCAGGAGGAGATAGCAGGAATGCGAGAAAAAGGACAGCGAGGTCGATAAAGACAGGTGTGTCGACCGGAAACGAAATTATGTCCTTAGAGCCAGCTCCGTCGATAAATCACGTCATTAGTTTTACTGAGGCTGACAGGCCGAGTGAGGTAACATGGGATACTAATGAAGATAACCCCGACTTCTTGATGGTGTTGACTCTAAAAATTGCTAACTTTGAGGTCAAGAGAGTACTGATCGACAATGGCAGCTCGGCAAACATAATTTCCTCCGAAGCCCTGGATCGAATGAATTTGTAGCATCCACGTCTGGATCGGGTGTCTACTCCGCTTATTGGTTTTGGTGGCTCGAAAATTGTTCTTCTCGGAACCATCCTTTTGAGCACCACCTTGGGCAGAAAACCAAAGGATGTGACAAAAATGGTAAAGTTCCTGGTTGTGAGTACCCCTTTTGTCTATAATGCTATTTTGGGAAGACCGGCACTAAACATTTTCAAAGCGGTCGTGTCGACTTACCATCAGAAGGTCAAGTTTCCCACTTTGGCGGGGGTCGGAGAAATGAGAAACGATCAGTGCATGGCATGGGAGTGTTACAACACGTCCCTAACCATGAAGAAGCAAATCGAGCCTGTGCTACCCGCGAAACGGAAGTTGGTCGATGAAAAGGTTTTTTCCGTATCCGATCTCCCTTTACCAGATTGTGAAAAGTTACAGGGAAAAAAGGGAAAAGAGGTCGAGCGTGCAGCCCCCGAATCATAAGTAGGTGACGTTGGTTCCGGGCTCCCCCGAGAAATTCACCAGGATCGGGACCGAGCTCAGTCAGGGAATGGAGACAATGTTGATCGAGTTTTTCAAGAATAATGCTGATGTATTTGCTTGGAGCTCCGACGACATTGTAGGGATTGACCCACGGGTAATCACTCATTCACTGAATATCGACCCTAAGGCAAAGCCAGTTAGGCAAAAGAAAAGGAATCATGGTCGGGAAAAAGATAAGATCATTAACGCCGAAGTGGATAGATTGTTAGCCGCTGGACAAATCAAGGAGATAACATTTACTGAATGGCTCTACAATGTTGTGTTAGTATGTTAGTATCTAAGGGAGAAAAGGCAGACAACAAGTGGAGAATGTGTAATGATTTTACAGACTTGAACAAGTTGTGTCCGAGAGATCCCTATCCCTTGCCACGGATCGATATGCTGGTCGATTCGACTGCTGGTTTCATCTTTTTCAGCATCTTTTTCAGCATGATGGATGCCTTCCAAGGTTTCTATCAGATATTTATGAATGAAAGGGATCAAGACAAAACCGCCTTCATTACCGAGCGCGGAGTGTATTGTTTCATAGTAAGGCCTTTTGGGTTGCGAAATGCAGGAGCAACGTATCAAAGACTTGTGAACATGATGTTCAAAGATTTAATCCGGGAGATTATGGAAGTGTATGTAGATGATATGCTCGTCAAGAGCATGACCAAGGAAGAACACATTAAGCATCTCGATAGGTGTTTCGGGATCTTGAGAAAGTATGGAATGAAGTTAAATCCAGCAAATTGTACTTTTGGTGTGAGGTTGTTGCGCTCCAAATACTAATACGCAAACTACGCAAGTATACGGTCGTTACAAGTAATATAAAACGGTAAGTACATACCGAGTATCGAATCCCCACGAATGGGTAAAAGGTGGGAATAAACGAATCAAACGACGGCTTATTTCAGTTATGAACGCTTGACACAAAATTATCAAACCCAAATATATGATAAGGGTGATTTTATTTAACTACGAGCAGTAAAGTAAATCTAACTACGAAAGCAAGTAAATTGGGGAGTTAATTATGCGGTAAGGAGGATTTATAAGCAATCAATTAAAGCAGATAAATTATGCGGTTGTTAGGTTAACTATGCAAACAATCATAGGTTAGTTGTTGTTTGTGAGTTCTAAATTAGTTAAGTCTCCCTGTCGGTCTCACTTAACTCTACCAATCTACCCAAACTCTCCATCTCCGGATCAATCACAAACATCGTTGTCACTCGATGCTCTCAGAGGGCTCAAAGGCGTACCGCTGTCACCTGGGACCTAAGACTAACCCAAATCCCCGAATAAAGAGAATCTAAGTTATTTGATGCATTCACGAACGAACTCATTATACAAACACGGACCACACTAGGTATATGCCTATCCTAGGTCTTAATCCACAAATCGTCACTCGCCTAACCTTCAAAGTCCTATGTCTAGGATGCATTCAAGGTAGAATTAAGTCCGATTATATGATTACGGCAAATCAAAGTACTTAAACAATAATCTACTACAATCATTGGCCAAAAGTGCGATAAAACAATAAATCCAACAATTCAAACATAGCCCAACATCAAAACATAATTAATCAAACGATAACAATGACTCGACAATTAATATATTATGCTCTTGTTGCTACTCAAGGATTCAAGGACGTTCGTATGTATCTTCCGAGTTGCATACAAACCTATCGAATTAAACTAATCCAATTTATGTCTAAATGGATTAAAATATAATCGATGCATTAAACTCAAACCTTAAACGAATATGAAACGACATAGGTATATGTCTATCCTAAAATCGAATCACAATCCAAATTCATAATCAAATCCTCAAAATCACTATGTCTAGCAATCAAGAATCAATAAATCTCATCTCAAAGTTTGTCAAACCATAAGATGAACGATAAAAACGGAATCGGATTAACGAACACATATAAGCACCATACCAATCATCATAACATCATTTAATCAAACAATAACATAAATATATATAAATCCAAAGAATTCAAATCCACAACCTTTGTTCCAAATAGAAAATAACAACATTCATATCCTAATCATAGACAACTAGGCAATAGAAAGATATCACCTAATCGGAATAAAGTCGAGAGATGGATTCTCCTCCCTTTAATCACCACCTAATCACTCCCCAAGGGTGGTGATTAACTCACCCCCTTGGTGGAGTCTTCAATACAAGAAAAATAAGGAAAAGTAAAGAGAGAAGGGTTGAGGGAGGCAAAGAGAGAAAGGGAGGCAAAGAAAGAGGGAAAGATTGCTCAAAGTTGTTGTCTCCTCTTGCCCTAATAGCCCCCTCATGAGAAAACCCGAAAATACCCCTTAAAAACGCGGAGTTTTTGCTGATATTTCGCACCAGCAGGCCCTCGCCGCGGCGAGGTTTATTCTCGCCGCGGCAAGGTTTGGGCAGAGAGTTTTCTGCTCTGCCACACTTCCTTCCGAGCGGCATATCTTTTGATTCCGAACTCCGATTGTGGATCCGTAAAGTCCGTAGCGTAGCTAACTCACTTATCTATGACATATCCAAAATTCAGCTCATTTGGATCATCCATGAAATATTTATGCATGTTTTAGTGAGCAGCTGTCTACATTCTTCTACATTTTTACTTCGGTTTCTCTTTCCTTTGAAGCTCTTATCCACATCTCCCTACAAAACACACAAAACACAATTAAAACACACAAACAACCACCAAAACACACAAACAACCAAAAACACAAAAGAACGTGAAAACAAGCAAAAGCACACAAAACTCGGATCAAAGCAAGTTGTTTTGAGCTTAAGAAGACACGTAATAATGACGTTTTCACGGCGTTATCAGAGGTCAGGGAAGTTTCTTGGCCATTTAGTCCATGAGCGTGGTATCGAGGCGAACCCTAAAAAAATCAGAGCTATTGCTGAGCTCAAACCACCAAGAAAACTTACAGAAGTGCAGAGTTTAATCGGAAAAATTATATCTTTGAACAGATTCGTATCCCGTTCCGCGGATAAGAGCTTGCCTTTCTTTAAATTGTTGAGGAAATCAAAAAGTTTAGAGTGGAATGAGGAGTGCGATAAAGCTTTTGAAGAGCTTAAAAAATACTTAGTCTCCCCACCAATGCTAGCGAAACCGGTCGAGGGGGAGCCTCTGTATTTATATATAGCAGTGTCAGAAGAGGCCATAAGTTCGGTTTTGGTAAGAGTTGAGAATTCCGATCACAAGTCGGTGTATTACCTAAGCAAGTTGCTCCAAGGCGCGGAGAAGAATTATTTGGAAATCGAGAAATTCGCACTAGCTCTGGTAATTGCAGCTCGGAAGCTAAAGCCTTACTTTCAGACTTATAAGATTATCGTTTTGACAAACCAGCCTTTAAGGCAAGTTCTGTCAAAACCCGAGGCATCAGGGAGATTGATTAAATGGGCAGTGGAACTTGGACAGTTCGAGATCGAGTACCAACCCCGAACGGCGATCAAGGCACAAGTCCTTGCTAATTTTATTGTAGAATCTGCGAGAACAGAGTCACTCGAGCAGTCAGTTCCCAAAGTTAACTTGGTGGCCGAAGTTCAAGAGAAAATATGGTTAGTGCACGTCGATAGGTCATCGACTAAAGAAGGAGGAGGGGACGGAATTCACTTTCAAGGCCCTGATGGGGAGGACCTTAGTTATGCAATTACTTTGGATTTCGTGGTAACAAATAATGAAGCGGAGTATGAGGCTCTAATCGCGGGACTAGAAATGGCAATAAAGGCAAGCATTAAATTTCTCACCGTATTGACCAACTCCGAGCTGATACATAGGCAGGTGAAAGGGGTCTATGAAGCAAAAGAGTTCAACGTGGTTAAATATTTAGCAAGGGTGAAGAATCTAGTTTCGAAGCTAGATAAGTTCGAGATTCAAGTTATCCCTCGGGAAGAGAACTCTTGGGCAGATTTGATGTCTAAATTTACAGGATCGATGGATGGACGAAAAGAGAGGGTAATAACTTGGTTGTTGTCTAACACTCCAGCAATAGACTTGAACGTGTCTCCGAGCTCAGAAATCATGGAGATAGACACTCAAGGGCCTTCTTGGATGGAACCTTTAAAAGCTTATCTCAAGGACGGCGTTTTACCCGATGAACCAAACGAGGCCCCGCGGATTAAATATCTAGCCCCAATGTATGTTTTGGTCGAGGACCAGCTATACAAGAGGTCCAGCTTAGGAATTCTATTGAAATGTGTACCTGAAAGTCAATTTGACCTTATCTTGAAAGAAGTTCATGAAGGCGAGGCTGGCAGCCATTGCGGCGCGAGGGCATTGGCCTTAAAGTGCTCCAGGACTGGCTATTATTGGCCTACTTTGACTTCGGATTCTATCGACTACGTCAAGAAATGCCACCACTGCCAGATTTATTCAAACTTGATTCATCAACCTGATGAACAGTTACACTCAATTCCGATCTGCTGGCCATTTGATAAATGGGGGATCGATATCGTGGGACCTTTCCCAACTACTAGATCGAGAAAAAACTATGTCTTAGTTGTTGTTGAATACTTTAGCAAATGGGTAGAATGCATTGCACTGACCAAAATTACTCAGTTTCAGGTTATAAATTTTCTCTGGAAGTATATTGTTTGCAGGTTCGGGATACCAAGAGTATTGATTTCCGACAACAGAACTCAGTTCGTGGGTAAGCAAATTTTGGATTGGTGTGAAAATTTTGGAATTCAGCAAAATTTCACCTCAGTCGGCCATCCCCAAGCAAATGGGCAGACCGAGGTCACCAACAGGGAAATTGTCCGATCACTTGAAAAGCGCTTAACCAACACGAAGGGAAAATGGTTAGACGAGCTTCCCGGGGTCATCTGGGCGAATAGGACTTCAGTTAAATCGGCTACGGGAGAAACTCCTTTCTCCTTAGTTTACGGTTCGGAGGCCGTTATCCCGATCGAGACCTTGGTGCCTTCACCAAGAGTTATATCTTATGATCCCGACCTGAATCAATCATTGAGGGAAATGGACGTCAACCATGCGGATAGTAAGCGGGATCGAGCTAGTTTGAAAATCCAAGCTGCCAAGTCTAGCATGGAAAAGGCCTATGATAAGAAGGTCAGAATAAGAACTTTCAAGGTGGGGGACTTGGTCCTCAAAAAAGTAGAGGTATCAAAACATGTAGGAAAGCTTCAACCGAATTGGGATGGCCCTTACGTCGTGCAGGAGGTCGGAAAGAAGGGGTCCTATAAAATTGCTCACCTTGACGGTGAAACCTTGCCAAGAAGCTGGAATGCAGTCAACCTCATAAAATACTATGGAAAATAGTTGTAATACTTTTCTATTCCTTGTAATCTCTGTTCATGCAAACCTATTTTGTTCCAAGTTTAAGAACAATCAATGAATTAATGTTCTTCTTCGTTTCAACTACGTTTCGAGTGCCCTGCTGGAGTGTGAGCAAAATGTCTCCACTGAGGGTGAAAGCTGTTGCTATGCCCCTCAGTTCGGTAAAGGACTTGCATAAAAAGCAAAATATCTCGAATGAGGGTGAAAGTTGTTGCTATGCCCCTCAGATCGGAAAAGACTTGCATAAAAAAGCAAAATGTCTCGACTGAGGGTGAAAGTTGTTGCTATGCCCCTCAGATCGGTAAAGACTTGCATAAAAAAGCAAAATGTCTCGACTGAGGGTGAAAGTTGTTGCTATGCCCCTCAGATCGGAAAAGACTTGCATAAAAAAGCAAAATATCTCGACTGAGGGTGAAAGTTGTTGCTATGCCCCGCAGATCGGAAAAGACTTGCATAAAAAAGCAAAATATCTCCACTGAGGGTGAAAGTTGTTGCTGTGACCCTCAGATCGGAAAGACTTGCATAAAAATAAAAAACGCAAAATGTCTCGACTGAGGGTGAAAGCCGTTGCTATGCCCCTCAGTTCGGTAAAGGACTTGCATAAAAAGTAAAATGTCTCGACTGAGGGTGAAAGATGTTGCTATGCCCCTCAGATCGGAAAAGACTTGCATAAAAAATCAAAATGTCTCGACTGAGGGTGAAAGCTGTTGCTATGCCCCTCAGATCGGAAAAGACTTGCACAAAAAGTAAAATGTCTCGACTGAGGGTGAAAGCTGCTGGCCCCTCAGCTTGAAAAAAGAGTTGCATATAAAGAACATGACTATTTAACTGGGAAAAAGGGACTTGAATGATAAAGATTGTCGAATGATTTATTATTTCCAAAATCAAGTGCTGCACGAAATAAAATTCTGAAGTAGCCCTGCTCGAGTTATGGAGCTTTTGAAGCATTCATGTTCCTTGAAATTCCTTCCCAAGTCGATTTATTATTTTCTAGATTATGTTCTGGTCGAAGTTAATTTCTCAGACTTAAGATATTATTAATGTGATTGTCTCACTTATCGAGAA
This sequence comes from Penstemon davidsonii, assembly GCA_034814905.1. Classification (NCBI taxonomy): domain Eukaryota; kingdom Viridiplantae; phylum Streptophyta; class Magnoliopsida; order Lamiales; family Plantaginaceae; genus Penstemon; species Penstemon davidsonii. Next base: position 12,516 of record JAYDYQ010001640.1, read on the forward strand.
GGGTTTTCCGAGGTAATTTATCCAATTGATAGTTCTCCAGTTGCGGATAGATTTAAGGTTCGGATTTTAGAGAATTTTCCAGACTATGATACTGTTTATCGAGCAGGAAATTATGAGCAAGAACAAAATTCAAGACAATTGTACGAGAGATAAATTGCAAAATGTTTAAAGTAAAACATAAATGTTTTATTTATAAATTCCGAACAAGATACAAAGGCTCAATGAGATACAAGGAACTACAATTTCATTGGTATTTCACGAACGGATTACAAAAGTCTTGAGTACTTTTACAAGTAAAATCCAAATACAACTACTATGCCCTATTCTATGATCTTCGAGCATCCTTTAGTGTCGTCGGCCGCGAGCGGAGGCGAGCATCCGATGAGTGCACCACAGTTTGTGTGATAGATCGGTTGCCCAGTAGACTTGTAAAAAGTGATTGAGCCGGCTATGTTTTTTAGGTTTTAATTAAGTTTTAATTAAAACTTTTCAAAGTTTTAATTAAGTTGAAAAGACAAAATGCAGAAAACGTCCCAAACTAATTAGTGATTTTGGGTTTTCGTCCCGAACTATATAACCTCACAGAATTTCGTCCCGTAATTTAATATTTTTTCGGAATATTATCTCAAACTAATTACTAATTTTGGTTTTTCGTCCCAAACTATATCAACTCGCCGAATTTCGTCCCGTAATTTACTATTTTGCATTAATTTAATCGCAATATTAAATTTCTAATATAATGAAAATGATGGTTCAATCTTCTCATTAGTTTGGGACGAATTCTGCAATATTGTATAATTGTTCCTGCTAAAATTTACCACGTCATGACACGTAAGCAGCCTGTGGCAATTTAACGGACACATACACAATTTTCGTCTCATAATTAACGGTGTGACTATATCCAAAAAAATATTAATTTACGGGACGAAATTCTGTGAGGTGATATAGTTTAGGACGAAAACCTAAAATCACTGATTAGTTTTTGACGTTTTCTGCAATTTTGCCTGTTGAAAATATTGTTTGAAAAATATACATTGATATATCCGCTGCATCATTGTTTTTAAACTCCGATTATGTAAGGTAGATAAGCAAACTCAGTCAAGTAATCTACCCTGCTGATAAGCTTAGTGCAAAAACAATCAAGTGGTCTTACATTGCTGATAAGTAGACTCTACTTAACGAAAGAGAAGAAAAAAATTAAAAAGGTTAGAGTTATATTCAACGCCCCTTCTCCCATCTAGACATCATCATAACCACTTGGGACCAACACTAGGGACTTCTATGCTTATGTTAGATAATTATTCCATAAGATAAAGGTGACCATAATATAGAAAATTCATTTATTAATCACTTACAAATAGTTTCTTAATTATTACGATTGATCCAGCCAAACAGTTGGCTTACATAACACTATTCCTATCACATTTCTTGGCAATGTGAGAATTGAGGGTCCAAAAAGTGTGTATATTTACATTATTGAAAGGATCTTAGTAATTGTACTTTTGACATATTGAATTGTATACTACCTATGTCTGAATTGTTTGAATTATTATTGTCAATAAACTTGTGTAACACATATTTAATTTAAAGATGCTTTGATTCTCTTTTTGGGCCGAAAATCAATTGATGGTCAATTATATTAATGGTATTGTTATAATTATATAAGAATTAAAATTTTGGCAACGGCACTAACACGTTTAGAAAATAAGAATTAGAATTTTTGAATTGGCACTAATGATTTTAGCAAATAATTATGATATCATAATTTATTTGCTTAACTTGTTAGTGCCGTTAACAAAATTCTAATTCTTATATAATTATAATAATACGATTACTATAAGCGAACATTCATTTATTTTTCAGCCCAAATAGAGAATCAAAGCATCTTTGAACAAAATAGTTGTTACCTAAGTTCATGACAATATTAATTCAAACATGTCAGACTTCGGTAGTATACAATTCAAAACTACCAAAAGGATAATTACTCAAATACTTTAAGTTGTGTATATATACACACTCTTTGTACTCTCAATTTTCATATTTCTAATAAATGAAGTTACTCTAGTATACGTTCCCAATACTCAGAAGGGATGCTTCTTTGATGAAATGAAAGACGATTTTGAGTAAGAAGGTGAATGAACTAATCACCCCGTGCGGTGAAGATGCATGTACCATCATCTATAGCTCGTAAGCCACAGAAGAGGCTAAGTTAATTCACCTTGTTAATCAATCCCTTCTTTCTTTTCTTAGAAAAAGCCTTTCTTTATGAGTCATTAGGAATTTAGGCAAAAATTCATTTTTGACACCATAGAACTAGACGCTTTTCAATTATGGTACCATGGTGTCAATTTTGGTACCAATTCTAACTGGCTTTTTCAATTTTGGCACTTCCGTCAGTTGACCGTTAAGTAACTGACGGAAGTGCCAAAATTGAAAATGCAAGTCAGAATTGGTACCAAAATTGACACAATGGTACCAAAATTGAAAAACAACTAGTTCTATAGTGCCAAAAATTATTTTTTGCCAATTTCAATCACCAATTACTTCCAATTCACAATTTATCCCACTCGCATTTTAATAATAACAAGAATAAGAATAATATTAATAAAATAGTAAAAAATTTATATAAAAAAAAATATTTGGGTACACAATAATAATAATGGTTGTAATAATAATATTTGTTTTGCTACACATGTTATCATCAAACCATTAACTCATTGACTCAACTTCATCCAACAATTCCACTCTTATTATGATGACAAAACATTCAACTAAGAACGTCTTTTAAGTCTTAATTTATTAAAAAAAACATTTATTCATAAGTTTCATAATAGTTCTAATTTTAATTTAAGGAATATCTCTTGAGATACAACTAAAAAGAAAATTAAGATCAACTCCAAAGGCTAAATGTAAATTTGGGAATATAAATATATTATACATTCTCATATAATAGTTTGCATACTTATTTAAAGTATATTATTTTAACTATGAGTATATAAAATTAGTTTCTATATTATTTTATTCGTATATTTTTTGTATAGCACATCAATGCAGTTTATTGATTTGTTCATTTATTATTTCGACACGACTTTCAAATATGGTTTAAAAGTTGTTTATATAATTTCGAACGATTTAAAAGGAATAAAAAAAGAATTGCTTCTAACTCTTCAAAATGAGAAGAAGTAATGCATCTAAGTAACGTCTCCATTATTGGAATAATAAGGAGAAGAAGAGAAAGAAGAAAATTAGAAGGAGGCAACTTACAATTGAAAAAAGGATACAATTGATAAGCGGAAGTTCGTATCAGAAGATAATCGTATATTCTTATTCAGCCAAGTGATTTTCATCTTTGAGTAAAGACCAAACTGAAGACTTAGAAGACGTTCTTAGTTGAATGTGTTGTCATCATAAAAAAAAAAAGAGGAATTGTTGGATGAAGTTGAGTCAATGAGTTAATGGTTTAATAATAACATGTGTAGCAAGAAAAATATTATTATTACAACCTTTATTATTATTGTGTACCCAAATTTTTTTTTAGTATAATTTTTGTACTATTTTATTAATATTATTCTTATTCTTATTATTATTAAAATGAGAGTGGGATAAATTGTGAATTGGAAGTAATTGGTGAGGGGAATTGACAAAAAATCATTTTTGGCACTATAGAACTAGTTGTTTCTCAAATTTGGTACAATTGTGTCAATTTTGGTACCAATTTTAACTGGCTTTTTCAATTTTGGCACTTCCGTCAGTTGACCGTCAACTGACGGAAGTGCGAAAATTGAGGTCAACTGACGGAAGTGCGAAAATTGAAAAAGCCAGTTAAAATTGGTACCAAAATTGACACCATGGTACCAAAATTGAAAAACGCCTACTTCTATGGTGCCAAAAATAAATTTTTGCCTAGGAATTTATGCTAGGGAAACTTTATTTCTTGAGACTTTTTAAAACTTATTTTCTTTCATAGAAATTTGTTGAGATCATGTTGTCACTTTCTTGATTTGTAATTTTTTTTTTTTTCTCGCCTGATTTTGTTTGTGTGTTTGGATCAAGCTTTTTTGCAATGGTGGTGGCAATAAATATGACTTCTCCTCCACCAACTACAATGGTGAAGGCACGATCGAGTGACAGTGAAGAGAATATACGTAATTTTATAGCCTCGTATAGGTCCTTTTTTAAGACCATATCCACAAATTCTTGATCCAAAAAGTGTTTGTCTTACTGATCTATTCTTATATGTTCAAGTTAAAGTTTCTACTAATTAAGTGCATGTGTTATGAGATATTTTGCATTTATATTGAACACATACTTTTGAATTCTTATTTGAAACATTATTCTTGAAACATATTTTACATGTGAAAATAGGGAAATCATATTATTAAATGAGTCTCTCTCTCTCTCTATATATATATATAAATCATTTTTGGCTTACGCTTATACAATGAAGTAGAGTTCAGGATTTTATTTTTTATTTCATATATTTGCGTAAAAAATTTATTTCATTGTTTTAGATGTCATAAAATAAATAAATAAGGGTGATTTACACTCAGACCTCCTCAGGTTTGGGCATATTACAAGAAACCCCCGTTGTTTCAAAAATTACAGGGACACCCCCTCAGGTTTGGGCATATTACAAGAAACCCCTTACGCGTTAAAAAAAGACGGAATTTGATGACGTCAGCAAAAAAAATTACTTTCCAAATTTACCCCTGGCTAAATATATCCACATGGGGTGTCTTTGTAATAATATTATACCACAGGGGGTGTCTATGTAATAATATTATACCACAAGGGGTGTATTTGAAAGATTACAATAACTTCAGGGAGTTACTTGTAACTAACTATCATATTTTAAAAAATTACCGTTGGATGTTACTGTTTGCCACATATTTTGGTTCTAAATAGTAGTCCATATGTTTTTTATTTTTATTTTAGGCCTTTCATCCCACAACTTTGATAATGTCATCATCAAATTCAAGAGGCAGTGTACGATGCTTAAAATATCGATAATCAAAATATTCATGTGTAGGGTGTGTGAAGAATGCACCCGTAATGGTTGCAGATGCACGCCGAGATTTAAAGTTGTATTATCCCTACACGTGAACATTTTAATTTATAATCAAAATATATGGCCAACAGTAACATCCATTGATCATTTTTTAAAATATGACCATTGGCTATAAGTACCCCCATAAAATTTATAGTCAAAATATATGACCAACATAATATCCATTGGTCATTTTTTCAAATATGACCGTTGGCTATAAGTAACTCCCTGAAGTTATTGTAATCTTTCAAATACATCCCCTGTGGTAAATTTGAAAAATCAAAAAAAAAATTGCTGACGTCATCAAATTCCGTCTGTTTTTAACGCCGTAAGGTGTTTCTTGTAATATGCTGTTACGTTCCAAATACGAGTACGTAATCGCGCAAGTATACGTTCGTTTACAAGTAATAAAGTGATAAGGGGTGTCGAACCCACCAGGAATCAAACGAATAATTACCAAGATCTATTCTATTAGCTTACTTGGACTTATGTGAGTGACAGTAGTGAGATTGTGGTTTGTTTAAACAACTAAAAGTGAAGTGATTAAGAGATATCTAAGTACTTAACTTGTTAATAAGATAAAGACATCTAGGATTTTACGACACCTAGTTCAATTCAAGATAAATAACTCGACAATAGATAACTAATGCTTGTGTTTGCTATTCAAGGATTCAATGACGTTCGTATGTATCTTCCGAGTTGCATACCAACCTATCGAATTAAACTAATCCAATTTATGCCTAAATGGACTAAGATCTAATCGAAGCATTAAACTCAAACCTTAAATGAATACAAAACGACCTAGGTATATGTCTATCCTAGAATCGAATCACAATCCAATTTCATAATCAAATCCTCAAAATCACTATGTCTAGCAATCAAGAATCAATAATTTTCACCTCAAAGTTGGCCAAACCTTAAGACGAACAATAAGCACGAAATCGGATTAACGAACACATGTAAGTATCATATCAATCATCATATCATCATTTAATCAAGAATCAAACATAGGATCAATAAAAACCTAGAATAAAGGAGATTAGCCACTCATAGCAATAATTATATCATTCATTACATTAATGAAAGTCATAAATGTAAGTGAACAAAGTAAGAGAGTTAGAGTAAGCTTAGGTGATGAAATCTATATCAACTTCTCCTTCAAGCCCTTGTTGTTCTTCATTCAAAAGTGCAAGCCACAAGCTTTTCTTCTTTGGAGGCAAGATGAAAATGAAAAGTGTGTAGTAGAAGTTGTCTATGATTTCACCTTTAACCCTCTAACCTAGCAAAAACTACAAGCCCTAATGCCTAAGTTACCCTCCAAACAATGGCAACTAAGGCCAAAAAGTCCCCCAAGATGTCTAAAAATACAAGTGGGATCAAAGGGGGATTGTACAAAAAAAACCCCTGCCTTTCCCGAATAAAATATCTGCTGGTAGCAGGGGTGTCGCTGCCGCGAGACTGAACCTCGCGGCCGCGAGGAACAGGCCGTAAGTTTCCTGCTCTGCCGCACTTCCTTCCGAGCAGCATATCTTTTGACTCCGAACTCCTAATGTGGATCCGTAAAGTCCATAGCGTAGCTAACTCACTCATCTATGACATATCCAAAATTCAGCTTATTTGGATCAGCCATGATAAATTTGTGCATCCTTGAGTGAGTAGCTATCTTCATTCTTGTAAAATTTGCTTCGGGTTCTATTTCCTTTGAAGCTCAAGCTTGACTCGCGGGGTGGGTAGAATGACTCGCATCATTGATACGCAACTCCGAATCACTCTAAGATGTCAATACCTACAAATCACGGAGAAAACGATCAAAACACGAACAAAAACACAAAAGACACAAAAACACGCGGAACAAACAGAAACTCGTATCAAAACAAGATGTTTTGGGCTTAAAGAGATAGGTAATAACGACGTTTTCACGGCGTTATCAACACCCCCAAACTTAAACACTTGCTCGTCCTCGAGCAAAGAAAACAAAGCAAGACCAAAACAAGCATGCTTGAGATCAAAACACCAAAGCTTAACACTTTCGAATTATTCTTAAAACAAGCTCCACGTGTGTGTGTGTTGGCTTTTGGCTAGATTCTATCTTAGGTGAATACTTCCCGATAGGTCAAAATCATCGGTTCTATTTGCATGGTCTTCTAATGTTTGACAAAGAATCTCTCCTAGCCGTAGATTGCAAACTTAATGTTCAAATCACTTCACGAAACTAAGTTATAGGCAATTTAAGAGTGTTGTCCTTTTTCTTGAATTATTGACGATTTTAGTTCCTAGCTCTTTCTCACCATACTTTGCTTTTTCTTTTGATTTACAAAGATAACAAAGCACTTGTGCTTTACAATGATGTTACAACTATAAATTAGCACTAATGATGAAGATTGTTTGTGCTTCTATACATTTAACTTTTGGGCTACTAGCACCATTCCTTTCCTTTGTGCATTTCATTTGAAGTTTTCATTACAAAAGTTGCACAATTACAACGAAATAGAGTAATTACAAAAATAAGCCAAGAATTTCATCGTTTGAAGGCTTTGCCTTTCTTTTCTCTCATAGAAGTGCATACATTTTAGCAAGTTCTCTACTCGTTTCTTTTAAGAGCTAGGTGTTCAAAGGTATTTCATTCTTGAAAGGGTTCACTCCCCCAAACTTAAGTCATTTTGTTCCTTTTACACTTCGTTTTCAAACTAAAGTTTGGAGAGAATCTAAGTTACACAAAAGGAATCCTAGAACCTATTATCGCTAAAGTTCATTATCCACTTTAAATATAATCATAGCTATAGCCAATGTGCTCAAACTTTGTAGAGCATGTTGAAAGAATAAAAGGAATTTGAAAAATTTTGGCGGGTCGACTTAGCATGCAACAAGCGCGACCTTACTTACACCCCCAAACTTAAAATGCACAATGTCCCCATTGTGTGAATTAAGAATGACGGAAATAGGTACGACACGACAAAAACAAGAACAAAACAAGAACACAAGCAAAACAAAACAAAATAAAGCGATAAATGAGCGAACACAGTTCTAATAATATTCGACGAGCAAACTACGCAAATTTAAACAAGTTTACATGCCAACATCTTTCAAGAGTTAAAAACAGAACCAATAAAAAACGGAAATGTAGTTAAAACATTGTAAGCTTAATATAAACCGACGGGACTGCGTAAATTTAAATCCAACGTCCCTTTTATGTATGCATCCCGTGGTTGCTTCCAGTCTTTAGCGGTTTCGTGCGTTGAGGGCCTGCTCTTCTTCATCATCAAAGTGTAGCTCGTCTTTGTTAAACCATTGGCTTCCCTTTATATCAAGATGCACAAATTTCCCCCGAACTTGTGTTTCAACCACACAATTTCAACAAACCAATACCCCGGCAACTCCACAATCAAGAACTAGCAAACAAAGCAAGAATTTCTCACACGCAATTTATCAAACACCTTGTGTGCACTCCTCAATTCACTAATTCTCTTCAATGTTTTCAAGAACTTCCACCCAAAAATTTCACAATACCAACCAATGTACTCCAACTAAGCAATACCATCAATCAATGCCAATAGAGTTAAGCCACACTTACCTTTGGGATTGAAATCGAAGAATTTTGCCTTTTTGAGAATTGGGGGAGAATTCGTGTTTGGTGTGATTGTGGGGGAATTTAGGGATTTCTTGAGTTGAATTGGTGATTGATTACGGGAATTGGAAGCATGTGCGATTGATTTAGGTATTGAGAGTGGTTGAGAGGGGATATAGAGAAGTTACGTGAGAGTGAGAGGTTTTGAGAGAGAGGGATTTTGAATTGGAGAAGTGAGGTGAGAGTTTTTATTTTAAAAGTTGGCACGTCTCGCGGCCGCGAGATACTTGCCGTAGCCTGGCAGCAACACCTCACGGCCGCGAGCTTAATGTTCGCGGCAGCGAACTTTATGCCGTAGCATTGCTGCCCGCGCCTCGCGGCTGCGAGGTTTTTTTTTTTTTTCTTTTCTTTATGTGAACACAATACAACTACTCACCCGACTTTGTTCTCAATCCAAGGTTCGTTCGCTTGACCTCGCTCGATTTGTGCTTGTCAATCTTCGATCTTAACGGCGCGCTCATTTACCTACAACACAACACGCGAAAACGAAAACAAAAACAAACAACAAAAACAACACAAAACACAAAACGCAAAACACAAAACAATAGGCTCGGGTTGCCTCCCAAGAAGCGCTTGTTTATAGACATGAGCTCGACTTGATACGTTGAAACTAGCTTGGGTGACTTTGAATCCCTTTCGGACTCCATTTGACTCTCATTGGCCCATTCTTCATGCCACCGCAAGCTAGGAGCTTGGAAGAACATTGTTCATCCTTCTTTGTTTCCTCCGACTTGATCTTCTTTCTTATCTCCGGATTCTTCTTTCGATGTCTTTTTCTCTTCCTTGGGCCCACCTTAAAAAGATTATCTTTCTTGGTTTCTTTATGGACTTCATCATTCCGTGACTCATTCTTTCTCACCTTGTCAATCATGTAGCAAACAATAGGGGTTATAGAATTAGGAATATCACCGAAAGCATTAAATTTAACCTTCTCGTTTTCCACACGCATAGTAAGTTCTCCTTTTGACACGTCTATGAGAGTTTGTCCCGTGGCTAAGAATGGTCTTCCTAGGATGATTGGGACATCTTCGTCGGCCTCACAATCTAGAATGATAAAGTCGGCCGGAAATATGAATTTGTCGACTTTAACTAGCACGTCTTCAATTTTTCCTTTCGGGTACGTGATAGAGCGGTCGGCAAGTAGAAGCATCACGGTAGTCGGTCGAGCTTCCCCAATACCCAATTTCTTAAACACCGACATAGGCATGAGGTTTATGCTTGCGCCTAAATCACACAAGGCCTTCCCTTGGTATTTGTCTCCGATGGCAATCGGGATGGTGAATTTTCCGGGGTCCTTTAGCTTTGGAGGGAGCTTCTTTTGGACCATGGCACTACATTCCTCGATTAAAGCAACCGTTTCAAATTCTCCAAACCTTCTTTTCTTTAATAGCACATCTTTCATGAACTTCGCATAATTTGGCATTTGCTCGAGAGCTTCTACCAAAGGAATATTGATATGCAATTGTTTCCAAATTTCCATGAATTTTTCAAATTGTTTTTCCTCTTTCTTCTTTTGAAACTTTTGAGGAAAGGGAGAAGTTGGCTTGCTTGTGGGTATGGGTGTCAAAGGAATTGGTTCTTTGGTTGTTTCTTTTTCCGACTCCACTTCATTGGCTATTGGTTCCCTATTTCCTTGTTGAATCACATCGGTCTCCAGCGAATTCTCATTAGGCATGACCGGACCTTCATATTTTCTTCCACTTCTCAAGGAAATAGCCTTGCAATGCTCAATTGTACCTTGATTCGGCGATTCGGTTGTACTCGGCAAAGCTCCCGGGGGTCTTGCACTTAAAGCTTGGGCAACCTGCCCCATTTGCAATTGAAGATTCCTTAATGCCCCCGAGTGTTCTTGCAACTGTTTGGAAACATCTTCCAATTTAGAATCGTTGGTAACCATGTATTTGGTGGTGTGCTTCATGAACTCACCAAATGCATCCTCCCATGCTGGTTTTGATTCAACGGGCTATTTTTGCCTTTCTTGAAACCCGGGGGGTGCGGAGGATTGATGGCCTCCTTGATAAGGTTGTTGGCCATTATTTGGATTACTCCAAGAGAAGTTTGGATGCTTTTGCCAATGAGGGACATAGTTGTTTTGGTATGATTGGTGTCCTTGATTGTTTCGATAGTTATTCCCAAGGTAGTTCACCGCCTCGGGATTTCCGGGACACATCTCATAAGCATGAGCTCCTCCACACGTCACACAACTAGGCGGCATGGCTTGTACTTGTTGGACTACCTTTGGCTTTTGGCTAAGTTTGTCCACTTTATTGCTCAAAATCGCCATTTGGGCACTTAATGCCGTAATTGCATCCAATTCAAGTCTTCCGGGAGTAGATTTGGCAGAAGTTGCTCTCTTGGACGTCCATGAATGATTGTTATAAGCCATGGTGTCAAGAATTTCCCACGATTCATCGTAAGACTTAGAAAGCATAGCACCACCCGCAGTGGCATCGACTGGAGCTCTAGTAGGTCCATGCAAGCCATTATAAAATGTTTGCATTAGAATATATTCGGCTATGCCATTGTGTTGACATTTCTTCAATAACTCTTTGAATATCTCCCAAGCTTCATACAACGATTCTTGATCCAATTGCCGGAATGCTAGAATGTCATTCCTCAATTTAGTAGTCTTCGGGTGAGGGAAAAACTTCCTCAAAAACTTCCCGGTTAGATCTTCCCACGAAGTTATAGATTGGGGTTGTAGAGAATCCAACCAATCTTTTCCGAGGTCTCTCAATGAGTATGGAAATAGCATCAACCTCAACGCATCCTTTGTTACTCCCGCAATGATGAATGAATCACTAATCATCATAAACTTTTTCAAGTGAGCATGAGGATCTTCACTAGGATGACCTCCAAATTGACCCGCGGCATTTAGCATGTTGAACATTACCGGATTAAGCTCAAAGTTAGATGCCATAATTGTGGGTATGATAATGCTAGAACCGAGCTCATCCAACTTAGGTGTACCATACTCATTAATAGGACGGTTCCTATTATTTGGCTCTTCGGGAGCAACTTGTATAGGGTTCACCATACCCGGATTGATTCCTTGATTTTCCATGGGTAAGGATTTACCCTTTTCCTTTTTCTTCTTTGCTTTCCTTCGTTTTCGAAAGGTCCTCTCGATCTCCGGATCAACAAGAGCAAGGGGTAATGTCGAATCTCTTGGCATACACTAAGAGAAAGGCACCTATGAAGACAAAGATCACAAAGTAAATAACAAATTCAAGCTAAGATACACAAGAATATAACTTGGCAATAATCGTTACAACTCCCCGGCAACGGCGCCAAAAAATTGGTACGTTCCAAATACGAGTACGTAATCGCGCAAGTATACGTTCGTTTACAAGTAATAAAGTGATAAGGGGTGTCGAACCCACGAGGAATCAAACGAATAATTACCAAGATCTATTCTATTAGCTTACTTGGACTTATGTGAGTGATAGTAGTGAGATTGTGGTTTGTTTAAACGAATAAAAGTGAAGTGATTAAGAGATATCTAAGTACTTAACTTGTTAATAAGATAAAGACATCTAGGATTTTACGTCACCTAGTTCAATTCAAGATAAATAACTCGACAATAGATAACTAATGCTTGTGTTTGCTATTCAAGGATTCAATGACGTTCGTATGTATCTTCCGAGTTGCATACCAACCTATCGAATTAAACTAATCCAATTTATGCCTAAATGGACTAAGATCTAATCGAAGCATTAAACTCAAACCTTAAACGAATACAAAACGACCTAGGTATATGTCTATCCTAGAATCGAATCACAATCCAATTTCATAATCAAATCCTCAAAATCACTATGTCTAGCAATCAAGAATCAATAATTTTCACCTCAAAGTTGGCCAAACCTTAAGACGAACAATAAGCACGAAATCGAATTAACGAACACATGTAAGCATCATATCAATCATCATATCATCATTTAATCAAGAATCAAACATAGGATCAATAAAAACCTAGAATAAAGGAGATTAGCCACTCATAGCAATAATTATATCATTCATTACATTAATGAAAGCCATAAATGTAAGTGAACAAAGTAAGAGAGTTAGAGTAAGCTTAGGTGATGAAATCTATATCAACTTCTCCTTCAAGCCCTTGTTGTTCTTCATTCAAAAGTGCAAGCCCCAAGCTTTTCTTCTTTGGAGGCAAGATGAAAATGAAAAGTGTGTAGTAGAAGTTGTCTATGATTTCACCTTTAACCCTCTAACCTAGCAAAAACTACAAGCCCTAATGCCTAAGTTACCCTCCAAACAATGGCAACTAAGGCCAAAAAGTCCCCCAAGATGTCTAAAAATACAAGTGGGATCAAAGGGGAATTGTACAAAAAAACCCCTGCCTTTCCCGCATAAAATATCTGCTGGTAGCAGGGTTCTCGCTGCCGCGAGACTTAACCTCGCGGCCGCGAGGAACAGGCCGTAAGTTTCCTGCTCTGCCGCACTTCCTTCCGAGCAGCATATCTTTTGACTCCGAACTCCGAATGTGGATCCGTAAAGTCCGTAGCGTAGCTAACTCACTCATCTATGACATATCCAAAATTCAGCTTATTTGGATCAGCCATGATAAATTTTTGCATGCTTGAGTGAGTAGCTATCTTCATTCTTGTAAAATTTGCTTCGGGTTCTATTTCCTTTGAAGCTCAATCTTGACTCGCGGGGTGGGTAGAATGCCTCGCATCATTGATACGCAACTCCGAATCACTCTAAGATGTCAATACCTACAAACCACGGAGAAAAAGATCAAAACACGAACAAAAACACAAAAGACACGAAAACACGCGGAACAAACAGAAACTCGGATCAAAATAAGATGTTTTGGGCTTAAAGAGATAGGTAATAACGACGTTTTCACGACGTTATCATATGCCCAAACCTGAGCGAATGTCCCTGTAATTTTTTAAACAGTGGAAAGTTTTTTATAATATGCTCAAATCTTAGGGGGTCTGAGTGTAAATCACCTAATAAATAAATGGTCAGAAACGTGTTGGTTTTTACTGACTCGTCTATGAATTGATTTGTTTTTTAACTATGTACCATGACTAATTATGACTTTACCCATGTTTTATCCGTGCAGACCCGTCCCAATTGGCTTATTCAAATTGAAGTATTATTCATTAAATGGGACCATGTCCAGCACAACTAGCCTTAAAATATTTTTTTTTTATCTACTAGACTGTGTATTTATAGCTCGGACCGAAGAGTGCAAAGGGTATAGGTCCTCCCCAGTGTGGTGTCTCCAGTAGGATTCGAACTTGACTCTCGCCTCTGGGAGTCACAAGTCACTACCACTTGGCCCAACCACCTTGTTAGGCTGAATTATGGGCTTGCGATATTAACCTTTTAGCATATGATAAAGCTTGAGAAATTTATATATAATTATTTGAGTTCTTTACAATTTTGTAAAAAAAAAGTAAAAATTAAAATTTAAAAATTTATATTTTGCTCGTGATAGTACAATACGAAAAATATTCTCCATATTTTCTAAGTAAAAATTGATGGTATTTTCTTCAAAGAAAAATATTTTTTATTAGAAATAATTAACCAAATTGTTCACAATTAAAAAATAATAATAATAATAATAATATAATATATTTTTTTTAAAAAAAAAGTATAATTATTTTAAATTTTTAACATAATATCAAACGTCCAAAGAAAGTATCACAATCAAAATTTTATTATCTAACTGCAAATTTAGATGTGATCGACATTTATTGTTTTCTTTTTTTAATAAGTGGAAGTTGAAAAATCACTAATATTGTCGGAATCGACATTTATCTTTTTTTTTTTTATAAAATTCATAAAATTATCTAGGATAAAGATTTGATATTGTTAACAATGGATAACCCATCACACCATCTTGAATCCAAGATATTTACTAGCTAACTGTTCTGGATCATAGCCTATTGCTTAAATTAGTGGCAAAGATAGGTTATTAATGCACGTGAAGAACGTGTATTTACAGATATCCTTAGCTTAAGCACAAAATAAGGAAGTTGAATGTATGGGGGATGAGGGAACCATCTTGTAGTAAAAGAACAAACATTGTTGCTAGCTTTATGAAGCAAAATGCATAAGATCACAATTAAAATGGTGTAGCATTTGAGGCTGAAATAATACATTTCTCAATTCGTCTATCATTTGAATGCAAATAGAAACAAACTTGGTTCATGTTGGATGAAGATGAAGAAGTGAAGGGAGGTTTTGATGATTTCCAAAAGCCATCAGCTAAGTAATGAAAGCTTAGCAATCCTCTGAAAATTCAATCTGAGAAGACAAGTGAAATCAGAAAGGTTGAATTTTGGTTTAGAAGACTAATGATCTGATGCGGAGTACGGAATCAGACTGGTGGATTTCAGCAGAGTCAAATCAGATGAGTTCGGTTTGAATCAGCATAGTGGATTCGATCGGCAAAGTGGAAGTGATCAGGAAGTTATTACAACGGTAAATGCACTCAATGTAATAAATGTTGTAAGAAGAGGGTATTAAGGACAAATGATTGAAGAGAAACATCGGATCAGCAAGCTGCATTAAATGCGACTTGAAAGAAAGTACAGCAGAACTATACAGCGAACAGTTGCAGAACCGTTCTAAAACAAGGACCAGTAGTCGAGGAAGTTCTGAAAATATGTCTTTTCTCAACGGGCAAAATTCAAATCCTCAAGTATAAATAGTTCTGGATTCAAGAGTTAGAGATAAGAAGCAACTCATAATACAACTGAGAGCAAATCACGAGCAAATCTTCCAAGTCTCAAATACTCTAAGGCAGAACACTAAAACAGCGAAGTCATCCGTTGACAAGTTGAAGTCGAGAAAAACAAGCTTAGATCCAAATCTTAGTGATTTTCTGTAAAAGAGAGAGTTGTGAGAAGTAGTTTTCCATCTAAGTGAGTGAAACTACTTCAGAGTATAGGTTTTCTTTGTGATCTCCTATAGCGAACTTGTGGCTTTATCATTTGTTGTAAAGCGCAACTAGAGTTTACTATTTACTTTGTGATCATAGTATAACCCAAAATCTTCGTGATTTGGAAGAGTGGACTAAAAGACATTATTATCTATATAACCACTATAAAAATTCCTTGTGTTTGATTACTTGCATATTTCAAAAGCATACAAACACTTGAGCAAACTAAAAGATTTTAAAAGGAGTTTAAAACTGGGGATAAAATATTTTAAGTAAGTAAAGAACTTGTTTGAAAAAAACTTGACAAATCCGCTGCATACAAGTTTCAAACTCTGATTTAAGTTGAAACAGATAAGTACATCAGACGTGTGGTCAACTTCGCTGTTTAAGCTAAGTGCTCAATCAGCCAAGTAGTCTCACCAGTTCGATCAGCTTACTCTGCTGATAAGAAAAGTTGGAGAAATTTTAAGAAGTAAAGAGGTCTATTGACCCACACCCCCCCTCCCCCTCTAGACATCAACTGACCACTTGGGCCCAACAAGTGGTATCAGAGCAGGTGGTTCAACTGAATCATCTGACTGATCAATGAGCTTGATCCAGAGTGTGTTTTTCAAAAGTTTTCAAAAGAGCATATTTTTTAAAAATAAAATCTTTTTAAAATGGATTGTATTAGCCATGTATCCCACATTGGCGGGATGAGTTTTTAAGACTGGAAAATCATCATGGAAAATTTTCTTGATGCTTACAATGACAATATGTATAAATGCATAACCAAAGGTCTAATCAGAATCACCAAGACAATCAAAGTTAATGACCAGGATTTGGTCGTTGACAAAGAACCTGAAGAGATGTCAGCTGAAAAAATTAAGATGAGCAATCTTGATAAAGTTGGAATATTCATCATGACTAGAGCCTTGATAATGACAGGTTTGACAAAGTCAAACACTGCAAAACTGTAAAAGAGACGTTGGACAGAGTTCGTAATATGAGCGAAGGGAATGATGCTATCAAAGAGCATAACTTGAGCATAGCCCTTGCGAAGTTGGAAAACTTCAAAATGATGTCCGGAGAAACCATTGACCAGATGGATTCAAGGTTTACAAGGACGTTGAATGACGTATTAAAGTTGGGAAAGACCTTTACTAATAAGGAGATCACGGTTAAAGTTTTAAAGGCGCTACCTCCCAAATTCAACATGAAGATCACAGCCACGGAAAAATCAAGGGATCTGGGGAAGATCTCTCTGACGGAGCTATTTTCTGTACTCAAGGCATATGAGTATAAACTGCCTAGAATGGGAATAGAAGAGACATCAACTTCCAATCCCACTGCTGCCTTAGTTGCCGCAGAAAAATCAAAAAGACCAACAGGCCGGACAAAGGAAATGGACTCATCTGATGAGACCACACTACTCAACAAAAAGGAGTACACTGTTGGCGACGTTGCGTTGTTGCTGAATGGGTTCAAGAAGTTCTACAAAAGAAAAATGAAGAACAAATACAACAATGCTTCTGCTTCTAACCCTACCTCTTATTCTCATGAAAGTAAGGATAATTATAAATCCAAACAAATGTGCTATAATTGCAGGAAATTGGGACACTTCATCAAGGACAGCCCATATCCTAAAGCTGAGAAATATACAGAGGAAGAAAAGAAAGTAAGGAAAGAGATGAGACATCAAAAGAGCAAAGTATTGTTGGCTGAAGCTTAAAAGATAGCAGCCATCTACTCGTCTGATTCAGACTCGGAAAGATCAGAAGATGACTGTGCTGAAGAAGAGACACCTGCACTGCTCTATCTCATGGCCAAAAAATCAGAGAACTCTGATAATGAGGTAACTCTCTCTGAAAATGAAAATGACCAATTCAGTTCATCTGAACAAATGATGAAAAACAACACAAACGTTGTTGATGAATTTGCAAAGCTTAAGGAAGAGATGACTGTGCTGAAAAAGCAAAATTCTCTACTGAAACTTAACGTTGAAAAACCGCAAGAATCAGCTGAGTATAAAAAGCTTGCGCATGAGAATGAATCTCTGAAAGCAGAATGTGAAGTTTACCAAGGAAAAATCATGGAACTTAAAAAGATAATATCCACTCATGATAAGTCGTATGTTGCATCAGTGAACACAACTAGTGAACATAAATTGCCTTTAGTAAAAGTAACACAACTAGTGAACAGAAACTGCCTTTAGTAAAAGTAACACAACTAGTGAACAGAAACTGCCTTTAGTAAAAGAAAGTTTAGAACTGAACCGCACTGAAAAATTTGTATCTGCTGATAACAGCAATGTTATCCTATATGTTTAGATAACTAAACCTACTTCACTAGAAAAAGAGAAAAAGGAGAAGAAATCTCCAAAGGCTAAAAAGGGTAAAGAGCCTAAAATTGAAAAATAGACTAGTAAAGCTAAACAGCAGAGTAGTCCTAAGAAGTCTGCTGATAAGAGCAAAAACAATCAGACTAGTAACAAGTCTAAGTCGTCTATTAATGAGCAAGTAAGAACTAAACCTAAGAAGCAAAGAAATCATAGAAATGATAATGCTTGGTATGGAAATGAGTCTTATTATGTGCAACCTGCTTATTCATCATATTATGCTGCACCTCATTATCCACCTTATTATGCTGCATATCCTGCTCATCATCCGATGCATGCTTACCCTGCTTATCATGCACCGTACCTTGCTTATGAGCATTACTCTCATCATAATAATTATCATGAACATATGCATACTTAAACTTATGATGATTCAAGAGTAATAAAAAAACCACCAAACTATACTGAACCTAAGAAGCCTAAGGTTTCCGAATCTTGGGTTGTCAAAGGTAACACTAATCCGCCAGGACCCTCTCAATAAAGGGTACCTAATGAAATTTTACTTTGTTTTGTAGGTTAGGATTAGGAGTAGAAGTAGAGTAGAGAAGAAATGGTATTTGGACAGTGGATGTTCGAGGCTCATGTGTGGTGACATAAATGAACTGACTGATGTTGCTACCATCGACGGTCCAAATGTTATTTTTGGGGACATCAAAGAAGGCAAGATGGTTGCTTGTGGAAAACTTATCAAAGGAAACATTGAGATATCTGACGTCTCATATGTTAAAGGTCTATTGTACAATCTGCTGAGCATAAGTCAATTTTGTGACAAATGATTTTCAGTTATCTTCTTATCAGATAAGTGCTACGTGGAGCAAATTAGAACAAAGAAGGTTATCTTATTTGGAAGACGAAAAGGAAATATCTACATAGTTGACTGGAATTCTGTGGATAAGAATTCTAGTGTTTGTTTGGTGGCCTCTACACCAAGTGAAGTTAGTTGGCTATGGCACAAAAGAATGAATCATTTGAATTTCAAGACCATCAACAGATTAATCAAGAATGATTTGTTAGAAGGAATTCCAAAGACAGTCATGAGCAAAGACAAGTTATGTGACGCATGTCAGAAGGGTAAACAAGTTAAATCAACTTTCAAAAGCAAGAAGCACCAATCTTCAACTAGAATTTTGGAGCTACTACATATGGACTTGTTTGGACCTATTGATCCTATCAGCAATGGTGGAAAGAAATACTGCCTAGCTGTTGTGGATGATTATTCAAGATTTAATTGGGTGATATTCATGAAAAAGAAGAGTGAAACCAAGGAGCATCTTACTAATCTGATGGAACTGATCCAGAATGAAAAAAAGCTTAAAAATATTAAAGATCAGATCAGATAGGGGCACTGAGTTTACAAACTCTACTGTTTAAGAGTATTGTAATTCCAGAGGAATCAGTCATGAGTACTCTGCTGCCAGAACCCCTCAACAGAATGGAGTTGCTCAAAGGAGAAACAGAACTCTGAAAGAAGCTACCAGAAAAATGATAGCTGAAGCAAAACTGCCTCAAAGATTTTGGGCAGAAGCCACAAATACAGCATGCTACACCCATGATCAACAAGAGTCAGAACAAGACACCTTATGAATTATGGAATAACAGGATGCCTAATATCCATTATCTTAGAATATTTGGTTGTAAATGTTTTGTTTTGAATAAATGGGAAAAATCACCTTACTGCTTTTGCAGAAAAGGCTGATGAAGCTGTTTTTGTAGGTTACTCTACTGTTAGTAAAGCCTACAGAGTATTTAACAAAAGGACTTTACTCATAGAAGAATCAATTCATGTAGTATTTGATGAACCTAATCAATCTTCTGAAAAGAATCAAAATACTAATCCTGATTTATCTATAGATCTTCAGAAATTGACTATGGAAAGAAAAGAATAATATGTACCTATCATACCACCTGATCTCAACCAAGCTGATAACTCAAGTGTTGTTCAAAATCAGTCTCCTGATTGTCAAACAGATGAGTTGCAAAAAGCTGACAGACCAGAGACTATTCAACAGACTACTACTAAGACTCCAACACTAGTGTTGCAAGATCAATCAAGAGGACAACATCCAGATTTGCAACCTGATCTAAGATGGCTCAGAGATCACCCACCTGATCTTTTGATTGGTGATCCACTGGACAGAGTAAGAACAAGAAGGTCAACTGCAAATGAATCAATGTTTGTAAGTTTTCTTTCACAAATTGAGCCTAAACAGATTGATGAAGCTCTTAGTGATTCTCACTGGATTGAAGCAATGCAAGAAGAGTTAAATCAATTTGAAAGAAATGAGGTTTGGTACTTGGTACCTAGACCTACTCATCAAAGAGTCATTGGCACTAAGTGGGTTTTCAGAAATAAAATGAATGAAGATGGTATAGTTACCAGAAATAAAGCAAGACTAGTTGCCAAAGGTTACTGCCAAGAAGAAGGCATTGATTTTGATGAGACATTTGCACCAGTTGCTAGGTTTGAAGCAATCAGATTATTCCTAGCCTATGCTGCTCACAAGAACTTCACTGTCTATCAGATGGATGTGAAGTCTGCTTTTCTAAATGGAGAATTGCAAGAAGAAGTTTATGTTGAACAACCTCCAGGTTTTGAAGTATATCAACAGGGAGACAAAGTGTATCGTCCGAAGAAACACTGTATGGACTGAAACAAGCACCAAGAGCATGGTATGATACCTTATCTGATTTTCTTTTAATCAAAGAATTTCGCAAAGGTAGAGTAGACAAGACCTTGTTTACTATTGAATAGGATAATCATATATTGTTAGTTCAACAGATGAGCTAATTTTCTTAAGCTGATGCAGAATAAGTTTGAAATGAGCATGATAGGTGAACTTAATTACTTTCTTGGATTACAAGTGAAACAGCTGCCTGATGGCATATTTATTAATCAAGCAAAGTACACAAAAGATATGTTCAAGAAATTTGGTATGAAAACTAGCTCATATGTTGCTATTCCAATGTCTACTGGACTTCGCCTTGACAAGGATAAAGTTGGAAAATCAGTGGACATCACCAAATATAGAGGCATAATTGGATCATTGTTGTACCTCACTGCCAGCAGACCAGATATTATGTACTCTGTTGGGGTTTGTGCGAGATTTCAATCTAATCCAAAAGAATCTCATCTCTTAGCTACTAAAAGGATATTAAGGTATCTCAAAGGAACTCAAGAATTGGGATTATGGTATCCAAGGGAATCAGGATTTGAACTTATTGGATATTCAGATTCTGACCTTGTTGGCTGCAAATTTGATAGGAAGAGTACTACATGTACTTGTCAATTTTTAGGCAGTCGTCTGATATCATGGATGAGTAAGAAACAGACTTCAGAATCCATATCTACTGCTGAAGCTGAATACATTGCTGCTGGAGCATGTTGTGCACAGATACTTTGGTTGAAACATCAACTAGAAGACTACAAGATCAAAATCAGTGGAATCACTATCTATTGTGACAATACAAGTTCAATCTCACTTACTCAGAATACAACAAGTCATTCTAGGACTAAGCATCTTGAGATCAAACATCACTTCATAAGAGATCATGTTGAGAAACGAAATGTCATTATTGAGTATGTTCATAGAGACAATCAGATAGCTGACATTTTTACCAAACCATTAAGTGATGCAAGATTTTCTACTCTTAGAGTGGAATTAGGCTTGTTAAATTTGGATTCATAAGCTGAGGGGGAACCTATCAGAAGTCTAAGGTTTCATCAGCTGACTAATCTGATAATAACAAGTGTTTTCTTCAAGAATACTGACTCTCAACAGACTAGTTGACTAATAGATTCTTGAACTCAGGGGGAACGTGTAAGACTAGCGGTACTCCTGATTAAAAGTTGAAATCTTCAATGACAGTTAGTTGAAGTTATATTATTTGAAGATTTGTTCTTAATTCTTGAAGACCTGAAGATTATTTATCTTTCTGGATTAACAAACAGCAAAGGAAGATCACTAGCTATTCGCTTTCACTAGTGATATATTGTATCAGACAAGTCATCTGTCAGATAAGTATAATTCTACTCATCTGATTATTTATAAGAGTACTGTGTTAAAATGCTTTATCTAAAAATACGTTATTATAAGTAAAGGACTAGGGACGTTTCATTTTTCCGCCTAGTCTGACAAAATTTATGAAATTTGAAATCCGTAAATGACGCACACACGATCGTAACAAACAGGTACAGATCTAACGGTTGGTGGATAACACGGAAACCGAAATTTCTCCAACTCTAATCAGCAGAGTTCACTTACGCATCTCAAATATTCATACTCGCAAGAAGTTACTAACTCTCTACTCTCTTGCAAGTTGTTTTATCTCTACATACTTTTGATTACTCAACCAGAAAGATGGCCGAGCAAAAGAAGAAAGATGAAGCTGACCTCAAGGTTGTCCTCGAAACCAGTAAAGTAGAAACTGAAGTCAAACAGATGACTGAAGCAGAGCTAGCTACTAAGGAAGAAGAGGACTTAGCTAAAGCCCTTGAAGCAAGTAAAGAGGATGCTCATGGCCCTAGAAAGAGTGGTGGAATCGTGATTGGAGGACTAAAAGAAGGTTATGTTGTTTTACCTCGTCCTAGACTTGTAAAGAAGAAGAAGAAAGCAGTCAAATATGCACTAGAGATAGTGAAAAGTGACCCCGCTGTCTTTGCAAGATTTGAAGAGGAACTGGAGAGGTACAATAAATTGTTGTAAACCGAGAGTACTTTCCTCGCTGAAAAGATCAGATATAATCGATGGAGGGAGTACAGATTGGCTAAGTCGAAGGAAGAGATCCTTGCTTGGAAGGTGTATGCTGAGGAAGAGAGATGGATTCTAAATTGGCTGCAAACTAGGTCAATCAGACAAGCACTGGATTCAGACTTCTTTCATAACCGAGTACATGAGTACATCAAACTCATTGTACTGAAGGAATCTACAGCACTCGAGGAGTCAATGACAAACAAACCCAGAAGAGGAGAGGATTTGGGTGAGAGAGCTGTAAAGATTGCCATCTACGTAACCTTGGACAAATGGAGTGAAAGATCCAGATACGGAAAAGGAACATCCAGTGATCTGCCAACTCTACCAAGCTTACAGCAAATAGTTTTTGATTCAAAAATCAGCACACACCAAGAATCAGATCACTCACATCAGACGACTTCAACGTTTATACCTGCAAATTTTATTTATCATAAAACAGTTGTGTCTTCTGATGGTGTTGATTTTATACATATTACAGATGCTGGTGCTAACCTGAATCAGACTATTGCAAAGGACTCATCTGAGGAACTTAACACTGCTGATCCTCAAGTTCCCCTAGATGAAGTACTTCGAGAAAAAGGAGCCTTTAGCAATCGAGTGGAGAGCTGAAGTCACTCCTGAGAATCAAGAAAGTGCTATTCCTTCCAATCCTACTAATGATGTTCAATCAACCATCCTGACTTCCATGAAGGCTCTGATTGAAAATGCTTTAAAACAAATGGAAAAAAAGAACAAGGAGCTGCTTAGAAAATTTGAGGAGGCTGCCTCAAATCTTGTTCAGAGCACTGTTGCTAACCTGCCCAAGCCTGCTGATACAAGATCACTGATTCATGAAGAACTGAACAACATCAGAATAGAGGTTCATACAATAAAGGAAGAAGTTCAGAGGTTCGGTGATAAAGTTGAAAGCAACCAAGCTGGCTGGAAGCAGATCAATCTTATTGTGGCAAATGCTATGGAAGTTGGAGAGGAAAAGACTTCAAATACAATGCAAGCATTAACCTCAAGCATGAATCGAGTACTTCAGTCTCAATTTGAGCTAAGTGAGAGCACTGAAATTGTGCTGCACCAATCTGAAGCACTGCATTCTAAGCAACAACAACAGGAAAGGCAATTGTCTGCAATGGATCACAACATCAGACTTCTATGCAATGCAGTCAATATTACTCCTGTTCAGGCTGACAGACTCGACCCTACTGATGATGACTAAAAGGGGGAAGTGGAATCTGCTAACAAAAAGAATGTTACTGTTGAAGCTACTGAAGTAGTTCAAAGTTCTGAAGAGGCAATAAATAAGCCTGCTGAAGATACTAAGGCTACTGATGAAGCTGAACAGACTGCTGAAGCTAATGAAGATGTTGATGATAAGGCTGAAGAAGAAGAACCCAAGGATGCGGCAAAGGAAGACAAAAGAATTGCTGCTTCTAAGGATTCTGCTGAATAACAGCTAGATCCATTCAGAAAGACAAAAATAATAGAGGAAATAAAAGCTAGAATTGAGGCTGCTGACAAAGTCAAGAAACTAGTTCTAAATTTCTCTAGTGAATAAAGTGATGAAGAAGAAGAAATGGAAGTTGAAGAAGATGAAGATTAAGAAGACTATTTTTTCTTGTAAAAATTTTGTAATTTTCTATCTTTTTGTAACTTTATTCAATTCTTGTAATTTGATGTAATATGTTCAAAATTAATGAAAGATTACAAATTCCAACTCAATTTCTATATCAGAAATTTTGTGTGAAGACTTAACTTTAGTTTAGTTACAGGTACTTAGCTGAAGTTTTGTCATCATCAAAAAGGGGGAAATTGTCGGATGAAGATGAAGAAGTGAAGGGAGGTTTTGATGATTTCCAAAAGTCATCAGCTAAGTAGTGGAAGCTTAGTAAGCCTCTGAAAAATCAATTTGAGAAGACAAGTAAAATCAGAAGGGTTGAATTTTGGTCCAGAAGACTACTGATCTGATGATGAGTACGGAATCAGACTGGTGGACTTCAGCAGAGTCAAATCAGATGAGTTCGATTTGAATCAGTAGAGTGTATTCGATCAGCAGAGTGGAAGTGATCAGAAAGTTATTAAAACGATAATAAATGCATTCGGTGTAATAAATGCTGTAAGAAAAGGGTATTAAAGACAAATGATTGAAGAGAAACCTCGGATCAGCAAGGTGTATTAAATGCGACTTGACATAAAGTACATCAGAACTGTACAGCGAACAGTTGCAGAAGCCGTTCTGAAACAAGGACCAGTACTCGAGAAAGTTCTGAAAATCTGCCTTTTCTCAACGGGCAGAATTCAAATCCTCAAGTATAAATAGTTCTGGATTCAAGAGTTAGAGATAAGAAGCAACTCATAATACAACTGAGAGCAATTCACGAGCAAATCTTCCAAGTCTCAAATACTCTAGGGCAGAACACTAAAACAGCGAAGTCATCTGTCGACAAGCTGAAGTCGAGAAAAACAATCTTACATCCAAATCTTAGTGATTTTCTGTAAAAGAGAGCGTTGTGAGAAGTAGTTTTCCATCTAAGTGAGTGAAAATACTTCAGAGTATAGGTTTTCTTTGTGATCTCCTATAGCGAACTTTGGCTTTATCATTTGTTGTAAAAGCGCAAGTAGAGTGTACTATTTACTTTGTGTTCATAGTATAACCCAAAATCTTGGTGATTTGAAGAGTGGACTAAAAGACATTCTTGTCTATATAACCAGTATAAAAATTCATTGTGTTTGATTACTTGCATATTTCAATAGCATACAAACACTTGAGCAAATTAAAAGATTTTAAAAGGAGTTTAAAAATGGGGATAAAATCTTTTAAGTAAGAAAAGAACTTGTTTGAAAAACACTTGACAAATCCGATGCATACAAATTTCAAACTCTGATTTAAATTGAAACAGATAAGTACATCAGACGTGTGGTCAACTTCGCTGTTTAAGCTAAGTGCTCAATCAACCAAGTAGTCTCACCAGTTCAATCAACTTACTCTGCTGATAAGAAAAGTTGGAGAAATTTTAAGAAGTAAAGAGGTCTATGCCCCCCCCCCCCCCCCCCCCCCCCTACCTCCCTCTAAACCTCAACTGACTACTTGGGACCAACAGTTCATTCAAGAAAAATTTGGCAAAGTTACTGCTTGTCTTCATTGACCAATCAACGCATGTAATTGCTTATTATATATATGGACCGCAAACCAGCAATTTATTGATAGTTAATGTCTAATTGATTTTTTTTTTTTAGAGGAACCCATATGGGTAAATCATTAATGAATAAAGTCATGAATTACAAGATCGCGAATAAAACTGGGGAGAACATTAGAAGACGGGGACACTAATAGCAACTTTGGCTAAAGCATGAGCAACATAGTTACTTTCCCTAAAAACATGGACACAAGAAAAAAAGTCCAAACTCCTAGCTAAATGCTTGATATCTTCAAAAATATGACCCAATGGATGAAACGAATTATGAACTTGATGACCGGTTATGCCGAAAACAACGGATTTGCAGTCCCCTTCCAAACTAATATGTCTCCATCCCTTTGAAATACCAAGTTCGATACCACGCAAAATAGCTAAAGCTTCCGCCGCTTCGGGGTCAAGGGAAAAATCATAACAAGTGGACTGCCAATCCAAACAAGTGCCAAGATGATCACGAATAATACATCCAACTCCAAAACGGCCAGCCCTTTCATCCACTGCAGCATCTACGTTAATCTTAACAACACCCGAATGTGGAGGGGTCCAACTTGGAGCAGCTGATCTGGTCCCATCAGAATGACTAAAAGAAAATCTAGAGTTTTGAAATCTTTGAAAAAAACTACGAGCAGATGAAACAACATCAGCCGGGGAAAAATCCAAAGCCTCCCAAATCTTCTTATTACGTCCATACCAAATCCACCAAGCTGAAGTACAGGCAAATCCTAATTCTGAGGAGTCCATGTGTATATATATATGAGAAAATCAGTCCATCATGTCAGGAATTTCACAAAAATACTGTGAGTACGCAAGACCGGATAAGGCCCAACATTGTCTAGAAAAAGTGCAATGAAGCAGACAATGTAAGGCTGTTTCCGACACTCCATCACACCTAAAACAAGAGTCTTCATCAACAATTTTTCGGTGTTTTAGAGCTGCGCCGACGGGCAACACAATGTCTAATTGATTCATTGGATAGAAAATATCTAATTTGGTAAAATCATATCTCGTGATTAGTTTTCAAGTTTTAAGTTATTTTATTGCCTTAGGAGTCTTAATTGTTAGGAGTATCTTTTATTTATTTTGTTTCATTTAGGAGTCGATCTGTTAGTTTCTTTTGTCTATATAAGTCCGACTTGTGAACTTATTTCAACAGTTGTTATTGAAAAATAGAATAGAAATTTCTCTCTCGGGTTTTTACCCATCTTGTGTTCATTTTCATGCTTTTTAAATCTTTAGATTAATGACAAAAACTCACATGCGGAATAATTACTATTTTGCCTGACTTCAGTTGGTATCAGAGCTACAATTGTTTCATGTAGCTGGTGATAAGGCTCGTGGTCGGCAGGAGCAGATTCCTAAAGAGGAAGCTCAACACCATAAGTGTTGCGCTACGATGGAGATGGTTGAGGATTTACATAGACATGTTGCAGATTTGTCCCCGCGTTTGACGGTGCATGAAAGATATCACAAACATCCAGTATCTCAAGAACACCATGGCTGGCAGGAGAGACATCAAAACTTCGAGATTTCAGTTGATCTTCCTGAGTTATCCACTGAACTCGAAATGAATCTTCCTAATTATGATACATTTGATACGGAAGATATTCCTTGTTTTGATGAAGGACTTCTGATTTATGATGTGGAAGATGTTCCCTTTGTCACTGAAGAGCGTCCAATTTATGATGAGTCAGATGGAGAAGAAGATGCTCTTTCATTTGATGAAGAAAGTTGTGATGATGTTGAATAAGAATCCGAGGCTATTAAAGTCATGGCTTCAGTGACTTTTGAAGATGAAAAAGATTCCGAAAATGTCATCAATTTCGTTATTGGTACATTTTCAGAATATTATGGTGTTAATTGGGCGGAGTACGTGAAGTCTTTGTCGTGTTCATATCTCAATTTTAACATTCCAAGATCAAACATCATTTTTACATTAATTAAAAGTTTGATCAAAATTCGAGGTCGAATCTTCTCATGCTCGGGTTTGCTTTCAATTTGAACTCGAGGACTAGTTCTTTCGAAGTGGGGGAAATTGAAGCAGGAGAATCTGAATTGAAAATATCTAATTTGGCAAAATCATATTTCGTAGATTAGTTTTTAATTTTTAAGTTATTTTATTGCCATAGGTTTAATTGTTAGGAGTATCTTTTATTTATTTTATTTTCTTAGTAGTCGATTTGTTATTTTAGTATTTTTGTTTGGCTATATAAGTCCTATTTATAGACTTATTTCAACAGTTATTGATATTGAAAAATAGAAAAGAGTTTACTCTCTCGAGTTTTAACCACCTTGGGTTCGTTTTTATGCTTTTTTAATATTTAGATTAATGATGGAAACTCGCCTGCATAAAAAATCACTATTCTGTCTGGCTTCACTAATGGAACTTATAGATAGTACAAATTACCTAAAGAATTAAGAGTGAAATGCAATTTTATAAACAAAAACCCCCTCCGAAGCCAAAATACATATTTGGTAGGAAAAATGATAATTATACCTCCACCAAAAAAATGCAAATATACCACTTACTTAAAATATTGACAATAATCTACTTGTTAGCTTTAAAAATTTGCAATAAACCTACGTTCATATAAAAATTTACAATAACCTCCCTTTTGATTTATGAAAGAATTTCAAATAGAATTTTTACTCATAAAAAAAGAACACAGGTGGTTTCAGCTAATGAAAATAACACAGGTGTTTTCTTTTCAATTAAGCAAAGTACAAGGTGTATTTTTGCATATATCTCAAAATATTAATGCCTGCTTTTTGCCCAAAAGTTTAAGAACTTAGCCAAGGTCCAATGATCAATTGATCATCAACTACATTCATACATCAAAGAATCTAACATTTACCAACTATTCCAAAACCAACGAACTATATGAATATCTAAATACAAGAATCAATTAATCAGTGATTTATTTTCTTAAGTCAATTTATTTCACCATAGATATTTATTCTAACATCAGCACTCCTGGCGCACATTAGATGCTACGGCCCTAGCCCAAAACTTGATCTGCATCTTCATATCGTCGTTTGATGTCTTCCTACCCCATTTTGGTACCGGAGGAGTCGAACTCTGTTCCCGCCATGCCTCAGAAAGATACGGCCTCCTCCTCATCGAGCTCGTGTTTTCTTCTTCTTCGATTTTCTTCTTTTCTTGCAATCCCGGAATTATGCTAATCACATTTGGGTTCAATTCTTTTTCGTCGAAATCAAATCCCAAGTCCTTGAAACCTTGTAATTCTTCGTACTCTAGATTATTGAAGCTCTTTTGTGTCTTTAGTTGATTCTTTAGAGGTCTTATCTCCTCCAATTTGTTACTTTGTAGCTCTGGTTTTCTAGTTGTTTTGTGCATTGATATGCTAGAACTTCGTGTCAGACCCTGCAAAGCAATAACGAGTTTATTTCGTTAGACTTAACTGCTAACAATTTCACACGTTTTGTGATCTCACACGTTAAATTCGATAGTATGCGACAAGCTATTCCATTTATGTGTCCAAATCGATAGTGATCTAATTCGATTAAATATTGTTTATGGCATGTTCCATACTGACTCAATTTTATTATATATTGTGCCCCCTTTTTTTTAAGTAAAATGCAAAAATACCCCATGTGCATTGCCTAATTAATAAAAAATCTTACGTGTTCTTTTTATTAGCAAAACTTCCAATGTGTTCATTTTTTTATGGCAAAAATCCTCCTTGCATGGG
>JAYDYQ010001641.1:0-23647 GCA_034814905.1 Penstemon davidsonii
TGCCGTTGCCGCTCCAGTGGTGAGTCGAAGAAGATAACCTTTTTTTATTCATAATTAAATATATAATTAAAAACACTTAATTATGTGTAATTGTTAAATTAATTTATTTTGTAAGGTTAATGGACCTTGAATTTTGTAAATTAAACATATTTACTTTGTAAATTAAATTTTGTAAATTGAAGGACTTATAAAATCGATTTTATTAATTTTGTATAAGTATTTGGTTTAATTCTCTGGTTTGATGAGAATTAAATAAAGTTTTGATGTATTTCAAGCATTTAATTTTTTTCTCTAAATATCATAATTCATACAAAGTTGAACCAATCTCAACGGTATAAGTTTGATTATTCAAGTGTCAAAAATTGACTAAAATGGCTAACCAAACCAAAAATATGTATCTACGAGGAAGACATGTTTTGTATATCTAAATAAACTAAGAGTTTTGCTAGTTATTTTAATCAAACATCCAAATTTTGTGGAATAAAAAAAACTTATACTTAATTTTGATCTCCATAATTTGAAATTTATTGATAGTTTTTGAAAAAAAATTGATGATTCGGTTCGATCAAATTATCTATTAGATGGTTATGCAACACTAAGTCTTCTGTAATTTGAAACTATATCGATAATTTTAAAAAAAAATTGATGATTCGGTCATTATTTCAATCAAATTGTCTATTAGAAGGTTATGTAACACTAAGTCCTCCGTAATTTTAAAATATATCGATAATTCTAACAAAAAATTGATGATTCGATCATTAGTTCAATTGAATTGTCTATTAGATAGTTATGTAACACTAAGTCTTCCGTAATTTGAAAATATATCGATAATTTAAAAAAAATTATGATTTGATCATTATTTCGATCAAATTGTCTATTAGATGGTTATGTAACATTAAGTCCTCCGAAATTTTAAAATATATCGATAATTTAAAAAAAAATTGATGATTCGGTCAATAGTTCAATCAAATTGTATATTAGATGGTTATGTAACTCTAAGTCCTACGTAATTTGAAAATGTATCGACAATTTTAAAAAAAAAATTATGACTCGGTCATTATTTCGATCAAACTGTCTATTAGATGGTTATGTAACACTAAGTCCTCCGTAATTTGAAAATATATCTATAATTTTTAAAAAAAATAGATGATTCGGTCATTATTTCGATAAAATTGTCTATTAGATGGTTATATAATACTAAGTCCTCCGTAATTTGAAAACATATCGATAATTTTTTAAAAAAATTGATGATTCGGTCATTATTTCAATCAAATTGTCTATTAGATAGTTATGTAACACTAAGTCCTCCGTCATTTGAAAATATATTGATAATTTTAAAAAAAATTATGATTTGGTCATTATTTCGATCAAATTGTCTATTAGATGGTTATGTAACACTAAGTTCTCCGTAACTTGAAAATATATCGATCATTTAAAAAAAATTGATGATACGGTCATTATTTCGATCAAATTGTCTTTTAGATGGTTATGTAACACTAAGTCCTCCATTTGAAAATATATCGATAATATTAAAAAAATTGATGATTCGATCATATTTCGATCAAATTTTCTATTAGATGGTTATGTAACACTAAATCCTTCGAAGTTTGAAAATATATCACTAGTCTAAAAAAAATGATGATTCGGTCATTATTTCGATCAAATTGTAACATGGTATAAAATAACGTTGACTTTGGTCAGTTAATCGAACGAAATATTGATTACATAATGTTTTATAAAAAAAATATTGCAAATATACCAATTCAAGTTTTGTTGGTGAGATGTAAAAAATAATTAATGAACTTATTTGTTGGATTTTTTTTAAATTATTCATAAATTTACATAATTTAACATAAAAATTTTGAAGAATATTTTAAAAAATGTTCATATTTACTAACAATTTATTTTTTTATAATTGAATATAAATAAATTTTAATTTAAAAAAATCAAAATCTCTTACCCACCCACCCACCCACCCCGTCGTCAACCCTCCCCCTTTCCCAGGCCATCGAAAACGGCCGGTCCCAGACTGGTGACAACCTAGGGAGAAGTTCCCAGACAGTCGCCGGCTTGGAATTAAAGTTTTGAGGCATGCGACGACCTCAAGTCGGAGGCCGTTGGAGTGGGAACTTCTCCCCAGGTAGTCGTCGGCCTGGAATCGGCGATCGGTAGGTTCGAATGATAGGGAGTGTTTGTGAATTGATTTACATGCAAATGATTTAGTGGTGGAGGGGGTGGGTATGGAGGAAAGGGAGTGTTTATAAATTCAGTTTTTTTTTTCAAACTATAAGGGTATATTTGGTATTTTACCCATCAACTGGGTATGGATTTTGTCCATGTGTGACACTCTTATTGGAACTGTTTCATGACTCACACCGGTGGTGAGTTAGCATAGACCACCTCAATTTTGAATGATGCATACTTTTACAAGAAAAAGGTGGAGTTAATTTACCGCCCTAGATCTCCTTTTACACAATGTGCCATCTTCTTTTTGGAATCCTGGATGTAAGACACGTGTGCAAGCTTTCAAAATTAACAAACGGAAGTCCTAACCACCGTTTCAAGGTTATATTTGGAAGTTTCTAAAAATTCCTGTAAATATCTCCTACTACGAAGAACCATCAAGGGTAAAGTTTGATTACTTCAATCACTCATTTGACTTAGTTAAGATCTAGCACTCTCGGTGAAACATTATTTTTAAAAATTCAATTTCCTAGCTTATCGAGTGTTAGAAGGTGAAACCCTCCATCTCCGATTGATATACGCCGGAGAAGTGATCGGAGATTCTAGTTGATGAAAGAAACTAGTTAACAGAAAATTGAATTCTTTATTAATGAGAAAAGTGAAAAATATGAACTGATTACAACTGATCCTATACTTATCTATATATATACGCTGGAGGTAACTAAACTAACAAAAGCGTAAACTAAATATACAACTTTAATATAAAACAATGAAAATTACATATTCAATCCCTATACTAACCATAACCTATAATAATGAACCCTTTAACTATAATATGAATATGATGCCTAATAGTCCCCCTCAAGCTGGACAGTACAAGTTTTTGAGGGACAGCTTGGATTTGATAAATTCCAAAGGAGGACGAGGCAATGCTTTAGTGAAGATGTCTGCAAGTTGTAGACGAGTTCTAATAGGAAGCAGCTTGATGGTACCTTTTGAAACATGCTCCCTAATGAAGTGAACATCTACTTCAATATGTTTAGTCTTTGCATGAAAGACGGGGTTGGTAGCTAGATCAATTGCTGACTTATTATCACCGTAGATAATAGGGGAATGTTGTAGAGTAATCTGAAAATCTTTAAGCAAACCTTGTATCCAAATCAAGTCACTAGTAATATATGATAAAGCCCTATATTCCGCCTCTGCTGAGGACTTAGACACAGTAGGTTGGCGCTTTGACTTCCAAGAAACCAGTGAGCCACCCAAGAAGGAACAGTAGCCTGTTGTTGATTTCCTGGAGTCAAGGCAAGAAGCCCAATCAGAGTCAAAAAAAGCAGTAAGAGTAAGTGGCTGATTTCTTTGATATAAGAGGCCTTGACCAGGTGAGTTTTTCAGATATTTAAGAAGTTGATGAGCAGCATGCATATGTGCATGAGTAGGTTGAGAAAGGAATTGGCTGAGTTTATGGACAGAAAAAGTGATATCAGGTCTTGTGATAGTAAGATAGATCAAACGGCCTACAAGTCTTCTATAAGAGGAAGGTTCAGGAATGAGATCAGTGGAGTCAGAATGCAAAGGCAGCTTAGGATCCATGGGAATAAAAGAAGGTTTTGCTGCTAAATATCCAGTGTCATGAAGAAGTTGTAGTGCATACTGCCTTTGAGAAAGTACCAAACCAAGGGGAGAATAGGCAATTTCAATACCAAGAAAGTATTTCAACTGTCCAGGATCCCTAAGTTTGAAATGAAGGTTTAATGAAGACTTAATAGATTGAATTAAAGCTAAGTCAGGACCAGCCAAAATTATGTCATCCACATAAACTAAAAGAGCAATGAAATTCATACCTGATCCCTTAGTAAACAAGGAATAGTCATGTTTAGATTGAGTAAAACCAAGAGAGCAAAGAACTTCAGTTAGTTTGTAATTCCACTACCTACTAGCTTGTTTGAGGCCATAAATTGATTTATTAAGTCTGCAAACCAATTTAGAACTAGGAGAAACAGAAGGTAAAGAAGATGAAACAAAACCCTTAGGTATATCCATATAAACTTCCTCAAGTAAATCACCATTTAGGAAGGCATTATTAATGTCTAATTGGTGTAAAAACCAGGTTTGAGAAGCAGCAACAGATAAGAGAAGTCTCACAGTTACCATTTTAGCAACTGGAGAGAAAGTATTAGTGTAATCAACTCCCTCATGTTGGGTGAATCCTTTAGCCACAAGTCTGGCCTTTAACACATCTTCTTGCCTTTCAAACTCACAACCCAACACTGTCTCTGCTGTTAGCAAAAACCCCCTTAGCAATTACACCCCTCGCCAGTATACCCCTACTACTCCTATGCCCAGTATTCTTGGATCAAGACCCCCATCAAACCCTGTATTCAAAAGGAAAGAGAGACCCTTTTGTCTCCATTGTAATCTTCCTGGCCACACAAAGGATACATGCTACAAATTACATGGGTTTCCACCTGGGTACAGACCCAACTTTCAGAGGCCATTCCAGAATTTTCAGAGACCACCACCATCCTTTCAGAGTGCGAATAACATCTCCTCAACTACCCCACCTCAGACATCTCCAAACCTACAAGGCTTCTTTCAAGGACTTTCTTCTGATCAATACAACAATCTAGCATCTCTCTTGGCTGCACACTTGCCTTCTGGTCAGGTCTCTAACAATCACACCGCATCTTTTAATGTCACTACCACTTCAGGTATTTGTTCCTCCTCTTCTAATCTTGATTTTATATTTGATTCAAATACTTGGCTTCTAGACTCTGGAGCTACTAATCATACATGTAATAATATCTCTCTTATGCATTCTATTTCTTTTTGCTCTAATGTTTCTGTCACCCTCCCCAATAATACCTCCTTTTTAGTTTCAAAAATGGGTCAGGTCACTATTAGTCCTACTATTACTCTTCATGATGTTCTGTTTGTCCCTTCATTTAGATTCAATTTAATTTCTGTAGGTGCCTTACTTCATCAATCTCATTGCACCATTACTTTCTCACCATTGAATTTTTTCATACAGGACATGAAATCTTTGACAATGATCAGAAGACATTTTTGATGCAGAAGGAATTTGGGAATTTAGGGCAGAGAATTAGAGAATTGGAAAGAAAGAGCAGCGGAAATATATGTAACTGCTGATACCATGTTAGGAGGTGAAACCCTCCATCTCCGATTGATATACGCCGGAGAAGTGATCGGAGATTCTAGTTGATGAAATAAACTAGTTAACAGAAAATTGAATTCTTTATTAATGAGAAAAGTGAAAAATATGAACTGATTACAACTGATCCTATACTTATCTATATATATACGCTGGAGGTAACTAAACTAACAAAAGCGTAAAACTAAAAATACAACTTTAATATAAAACAATGAAAATTACATATTCAATCCCTATACTAACCATAACCTATAATAATGAACCCTTTAAATATAATATGATATGATGCCTAATATCGAGGCAATTTCATTCTCTTGAATTATCCAAAATACTCAACTTGTTTACTCTCTTACATCCATCAACATTTGCATCAGGACAGAGACGAAAGCACATACAAAGACAGCAGCCAAGCATCATCCTCATGGTGGCTATTGAAGATCGATGCCAAATCGTCTGTACAAACCATATATACAACCCCATTAATTACAAATATGTACATTATAAGATATGAATAACTACTAAATGTTCCCAGCTGGGAACTCAAAAATGCAAGCATACTATCGTAAACATCTTCCTTTGCTTTTACACTCAAAAGAAAATCGATATGACCGTAATCATCAAGATAAAGCAAATCGGTAATTCCTTCAGAGTATGCTGCACATCGGCTAATGCATCATTTCCCCCATAACCCATCCATATAGGCAACGAACTGGGAATCGAGGCAAGGTCAAATATCGGTGGCTTTATCTGGCTATAATACTTCAGATTTTTCCACATTCCATAGTCATACATTGCAAAAGAAAGTACCTTTACGTATCACTGCCAACATAATGGTTTAGAGTTTCAGTGCTACATTATACTTACATACATACATATGTGTGTGTGTGTAATTTTGCATTTACCCATAAATATACTATTCTTTGAACTGCTCTTAATCTTCACTGTAAGCTACCAAAAGCAAGCCATCTGCTGACTAAGTTTCTACTAGCTAAACTCAGACGTACTGGACAAATTACAAACTAGCTATCTTATATAATACGGAGTAACTCTGAACCAAATAAACATGGCCACATTTCAGTGGTGACATAGTAAGCAAAAAGTTGTAGAAATTCATATGGCAAAATCGTGACATCTTAATTGTATCCACACCGTTGCTATTGCTTACATCTTACAATGTATTTTC
The DNA here is from genome assembly GCA_034814905.1 of Penstemon davidsonii. NCBI lineage: Eukaryota > Viridiplantae > Streptophyta > Magnoliopsida > Lamiales > Plantaginaceae > Penstemon > Penstemon davidsonii. Next base: position 6,540 of record JAYDYQ010001641.1, read on the forward strand.
TGAGGCACTTGGTTTAGATTCATTTATCAATGGTATTGTCGTGATTATTTTTTAACAGCGGTGTATGTGGAGTATCATGTCGGCACTTGATGGTCGTGACATATATATAAGTTTTACATCTCCATTAAAACGGTTATCCAGAGCCACACGTGCTGGACAGAGATATGGTGCCATCTTCTAACAACGAAATAAAGTGATTCAGAGAAAGATTGGAGAGGTAATCAACTCATCAGGCATGTCACCTAACATGATGTTATTACCAACTTTTTAGAAAAGTTCAACACTTTTCTAGAAAAGTGCACGTACGTTGTACGTGTCGAGTTTTAATTTCATGGGTATTTTTCGTAAATTAGAGTAAAAGTAAACATTTTTATGTCATAGAATATCATATATTTATGACTGATCAATTTTTTTTTTTTTTGAAATTTATTTTTATTAATTATTATTGGTTTATAAAAAAAATGATGGCTTTGAATAGTTGTAATAAAATATAAAATGATGACTGAATTAGTCATTACATCTTATAAAATTGGTTCTAATATAAAATCATAAGAACATTATTTAGTTCATTCCATCATAGTAGTTTTCATGTCAAGTTTATTCGTTATTCACCGATGACACATGTTTCATCCGTTTCTTCATAAATTTCACTCGAACTTTCATCGATTTCACGAGCATTTTTTCTTACTGGTTTCACTAGTTTTTCACCAACATCACCAGTGTTTACCAATTTCACCCGAAGTTTCATCGATTCATATGTTTTCACTATTTAATTCTTTTTATCGATTTTTCCGCTTTTTTATCAATTATACATTTTTCATTGTTTTTCCATTTTTCGTTGATCTTTTTTCCAATTTAAACCATTTTCTTCCGATTTCACCTTGTTTTTGTCAGTCAATGTTTAACTCGTTTTCACCTATTTCACTGATTTCACATGTTATTGACCTAAATTTTTCATTGATTAAACAAGTTTTCACCGACTTCAAGCTTTTTTGATTGATTTTATCCGTTTCTTCACAAATTTCACCCAAACTTTCATCTATTCATATATTCTCACTGTTTAGATTTTTTTTATCTGTTTTTTATAGCGATTTATCCCTTTTTTATCGGTTATAATATTTTTCATTAGTTTTTGGTCGATTTCTTTTGTTTTTTTTCTTTTGTTTAAACCATTTCTCCACCAATTTCATCAGTTAAACTCTTTTTTTAACTGATTTCATTCATTTGACCATTTTAACCCCTTTTTACCTATTTTTCATGTTTTTTCACTAATTTCACATGTTATTCACTTGAATTTTTCATTGATTAAATATGTTCTTACCAACTATACGTTTTTGACCCATTTTACCCTTTTTTCACCGGCTTTACCCAATTTTACTGGATTTCACTGGTTTCATCATTTTTCTTAGAAATTCCATTCGAATTAATTTTCATCGATTTCACATATTTTTACCAACTTTACCTTTATTTTAACCGATTTTACCTGTTTTCATCCATTTTTCACTAATTTTATCCGGTTTTTTATCGATTTTAAATGTATATACGATTTTCACATGCATTTTTTTCACCGGTTTAAAGTGCACATACGTTATACGTGTCTATTTAATTTCAGTGGTATTTTGTTGTAAATCAGAGTAAAATTAACTTCATTATGTCATAAAACAGCACATATTAATGACTGTTATTCAATTTATTAACTTCATCATAGGTATTTTCATCGATTTCCTTAGTTTTTTTCGGTTTAAACCATTTTTCTAATGGTTTAACTTTGTTTTTGTTGTTAGAACTTTTTTCATTTTATTGATTTCACTAATTTTTACCACTTTAACCAATTTTCACATGTTTTCATCGAATTTAGCATTTTTCATCGATTTTACTCGTTTTTCACATGTTTCATCATTTTTTATGTAATTTCATCGTTTCATCGATGTCATCCATTTTTTTCGCGAATTTCACTTGAATTTTCATCGATTTCACATGTATTTACCGAATTTTCAACTCAAATAATTATATATTATACATCTTCAATTACTTTTTAAGTATATCTCAAATTATTTCACTTACCTTATCATTTGAAATATATTTCTTTACCGATCTAAGCCATTTCACTTATTATATTAATTAGTTTAATTCAATTTTCATTGATTTTTACTGATTTTATATTTTTTTACTGATTTACTCGTTCTTGATCAATTATAACCTATTGTTCATTGTTTTCCTATTTTTCATCGAGTTCTTTTGTTTTCTCATATTCAAACAAAAAAAAAACAAATTTTTTCTACTGGTTTAGTTCACACTGTGTTTGCTAGTTAAACTTTTTTTTTCTTTTTCAGATTTTACTTATTTTTATCAAGTTAATATATATTTCACCGATTTCACATGTTTTTTTTAATAAATTTCACTTGAATTTTCATTGATTTCACATTATTTCACAGACTTTAACCTTTTTTCAATGATTTAACCCATTCTTCATATATTTCACCCGTTTTTCACTGATTTCACCAATTTGTTTCCTATGTTTTCACAAATGTCACCCAAATTTTCATCGATTTCACATGTATTTATCGATTTTACCGGCACTATTTATTACCGATTTCACGCCATTTTTTCACCTACTTCACCAGTGTTCATAAATTTCATCCAGATCGATTTCACATCTTTTCAGCAATTACATAAAATTTATTTGATCAGTTTCACCAACTTTCATTGATTTTCATCCATTTTTACACTTATTTCACACGTTTTTCTCGAAAAAATTTACATGAAAATTTGAGGTAGTGTTTCTCATGTCAAATAAAGATTACTTAGTTCACTAAGTTATAAGCATTTTTTTTCATAGGTAAGCGATTCTACTTTAACAGAATTTATGATATTTAAGATAATTTGATTTTTTTAAGGAGTGACATATTGTACTAAATCTTTAAATGAAACAAATAAAACTCTTTACATAACAACATATTGATAATACATTATAATAATTTTACATGTATATTTTAGCAACTATTCAAAATATTTTTTATGTGTTATAGGAGAACAATAATGAAATTGTAAAAGTGATGTAAGAGTTAATTTCTTAATTATTAGAGTTATTGTAGTAAATAACTATAATAAAACTTTATGTCTAATTTGAATATACTTTTGTTTTTCTTCCATATTCATGGTGCTTGGTTAGGAGGAAATGAAGTTACAAATTTTTTTAAAATATTTTTCTACCAAATTTTTGATGAGAAAATTTAAGGAAACTTTATGTCTAATTATATTTTATTAATATACTTTACAATTTGAATAAGGGCATTTTTCCTATTTTTCATCGATTTCTTTTGTTTTCTCATATTCAAACAAAAAAAAAAACAAAATTTTTCTACTGGTTTAGTTCACACTGTTTTTGCTAGTTAAACTTTTTTTGTTCTTTTTTAGATTTTACTTATTTTTATCAATTTAACTTATATTTCACCGATTTCACATGTTTTTTTTTAATAAATTTCACTTGAATTTTCATTGATTTCACATTATTTCACAGACTTTAACCTTTTTTCAATTATTTAACCCGTTTTTCACTGATTTCACCAATTTGTTTCCCATGTTTTCACAAATGTCACCCAAATTTTCATCGATTTCACATATATTTATCGATTTTACCGGCACTATTTATTATCGATTTCACCCATTTTTTCACCTACTTCACCAGTGTTCATAAATTTCATCCAGATCGATTTCACATGTTTTCATCAATTACATAAAATTTATTTGATCTGTTTCACCAACTTTCATTGATTTTCATCGAGAGAATTGCATTTTTGTTACAGAGCAATAGGTCAATTCCCACTTTTGGTACAAATATTTATGTGTCCAACACATTTGGTACAGAGCTTTAACAAATTGTGACACATTTGGTATAACCGTTAAAAATTGCCGTTAAGGGGTGACGTGGCAGTTAAGTCTAATTGCAAAGTTGATGCCATTACTTATGTTGACTGATAATTTTACCCCATAATATTTCAGGTTACCAAAAAAGCCCCACATCTTCAAATTTAGTGACGATTTTAGTCCACATTGTTGCCAAAATTCAAAATTGACTCGAATAAGACCATGTGCGGACCAATTTGAAAATTTTACTTATTTTATTTAAATAACTAATTTGATTTATAAATAATATTAATATATTAAATAATAATTTAACATAAATATCACCAAATTAAGAAAACACATTCTTTTTAAATATAAAATTTATATAATAGTATTAATATATTTAATATTTATTAGAATAATAAATTATATAATTAAAAACTATTTAATATTTATTAAAATAATAAATAATAAATAATTAAAATTTAAAAAAAAATTCCCAGCCCCACCCACCCAACCCAACCCACCACCCCTCCCTTCCCCTCCCCCCTACCCCAATTCCCCTGCCGTCGGCCTGGTTTCTCCGATCCCAGGCCACCGGCGGCCTGGGAATCGGGGTAGGGGGGAGGAGTGGGGAGGTGGTGGGTGGTTTGGGTGGGGTGGGGAATTTTTTTTTAAATTATAATTATTTATTATTTATTATTTTAATAAATATAAATAGTTTTTAATTATATAATTTATTATTTTAATAAATATTAAATAGATTAATGCTAATATATAAATTTTATATTTAAAAATAATATGTTTTCTTAATTTTGGTGATATTTATGTTAAAATATTATTTAATTTATTAATATTGTTTATAAATTAAATTAGTTATTTAAATAAAATAAGTAAAATTTTCTAATTGGTCCGCACGTGGTCTTATTCGAGTCAATTTTGAAATTTGGCAACAACGTGGACTAAAATCGTCACTAAATTTGGAGATGTGGGGCTTTTTTGGTAACCTGAAATGTTATGGGGTAGAATTATCAGTCAACATAAGTAATGGCATCAACTTTGAAATTAGACTTAACTGCCACGTCACTCCTTAACGGCAATTTTTAACGGTTGTACCAAATGTGTCACAATTTGTTAAAGCTCTGTACCAAATGTGTTGGACACATAAAGCTATGTACCAAAAGTGGGAATTGACCTATAGCTCTGTACCAAAAATGCAATTCTCTCGATTTTCATCCATTTTTTCACCTATTTCACACGTTTTTCTCGAAAAAATTTCCATGCAAATTTGAGGTAATGTTTCTCATGTCAAATAAAGATTACTTAGTTCACTAAGTCAAAAGCATTTTTGTCCATAGGTAAGATGCGATTCTACTTTAACAGATTTTATGATATTTAAAAGAATTTGGTTTTTTTAAGGAGTGACATATTGTACTAAATCTTTAGATGAAACAAATAATACTTTTTACATAACAACATATTGATAATACATTATAATAATTTTACATGTATATTTTAGCAACTATTCAAAATAATTTTTATGTGTTATAGGAGAACAATAATGAAATCGTAAAAGTGATGTAAGAGTTAATTTCTAAATTATTAGAGTTATTGTAGTAAATAACTATAATAAAACTTTATGTCTAATTTGAATATACTTTTGTTTTTCTTCCATATTCATGGTGCTTGGTTAGGAGGAAAGGAAATTACAAATTTTCTTAAAATATTTTCCTACCAAATTTTTGATGAGAAAATTTAAGGAAAATTTATGTTATTCACACTTTTAAGATTATATAATAAATAATAATATAAATATAATATAATATAATAATAATATATAATATAAATAATAATAATATATATTACATATATATAAGAGGTGAAGCAAAAGTCTACAGTGGCTGCTCTTCGTACGCCTCCTCCTTGCTTCACTAAATATTTTTTTTTTTTTCTAAGCACTGGAACAAAACGACGCCGTTTTGTTCCAAATTTTAAAACAGCCTAGACCACAAAACGGCGCCGTCCTCTCTCAAAAAAAAAGAAATATTCCTTTCAACAATCTTGATCATCTCTTTCATTCACCGTCTTCAAGCAACGGTCGGATTACTTCCACGATTACCTCTTTTCCTTCTGTCTTCCCATGTGACTTCTAATCATGTTGTTTTTTTGTTGTATCACCAAAAAATGGACTAATTTGCCCTTGCACAGCTTTCTCACCTGCTTTGGAAATTGTTTTGCTGGTTATCATCGGGATGGGCTCGGCTTTCACACCTTCTAATTTCAATTTGCTGAGTTCTTCTATTTTCTTTCATTCCTATCCCATTCTACAGGTAATTACCCCAATACTCCTCAAACCTCAAACTTTGTGGTACCTCTTATATATATGTTAAAAAATTTAAAACAGTAACTAATTATGTGAGATTTCGTATTTGTATTTGTGTATTTGTATTCTGTATGTTGGTTTTGGTTAATTTTATTGCATAAATTCTGAATGTGGGATTGCCTTAGCATTTTGATTTTGATTTGTTGCCACTGTGTGGTTGTATATTTGTGAGTTAGCTGCTTTATTTCACATACTTTTTTGGGCTGGGGTTCACGTGCTTTTTTGGGCTGGGGATGTGAATTTTCTTTCCTATTGCTTTAATTTAGTGTGTTTTTCGTCGGGCTTCCGGGAATTTTTTGGTTTTTGTGGGATTACTTTAGTGTGTCCTTCGTTGGTCTTCGGCGAATTTTTAGATTTTTATGGGTATGGCTCGTGATTTCTGGAGTATACTTTGAGAGTTGGTATTTTGGTATCTATGGATTATCCATTATCGATCAAGGATTTAAGAAATGAAAGGCGCCGTCAGAGGTATGCCACTATTTTGACTGGAGAGGGCCGAGGCCGTGGTGCTACCTCTCGGGATACTTATGTTCCTTCTATTGGTTCAGTTAATGGCTCTGTAGATTGTAATTATGGGAAATCTGTACCCGTTCTTCTTCCCGTTGTCTCACCTTCATGCTCGGGGTGTGAGCTCCTGTCTGATGTTAGTTTGGACTCTGTGCTTGTTAATGATTTCCCTACGGCATTTATTTCTTCAAATGGTTAGTGTTTCAGTTCATATATATCTAATTTATTTGATGTTGTAGTGTTGTTTTGTGCTATTTATTTTAGTACTATTTCCTTAAAACCATTGCTCAGTGTTGAAGTTGATCTGTTGTAGGATTCCTATTTCTTTATCATGTTATGCTTTGTATTTAAAAGACTTATAAACATTACCTCCTCAAGTTGAATTCACAAATTGTTTGAATTAGGTGCTGAGATCTAAATGGAAAATGTTACCAAGTGGGAGAAATAAGAATGGCAGCTATGTTTTTCAGTACTATAGGAACACGTGATTCCCTCCCTATAACTTTTTGCACACATCATGTGATTAAATCTTTAATTGACCAAAAGATAGTGCTATTAATATTAATTACAACAGATTTGAGAGTGCACTTCATATGTAGAACCCTAGAAAATCTACATCACCTATTTCGCCAAAACTTGTAGCCGCCCCTCCTCGTCCCATTAATTATCTCCTTTTTTTTCCCTCAATGCTAACGACTATTACATGACATAAATATACAGGGCAACCAACACCGCGCATAGCGCGGTGCAGGCACCCTAGTATTAAGACATATAAGAGCGTAACTCTTCGCTCTACAGTGTATTTTCAACCAACAAGTTCCCTTTTTCCTTTTTTTTTTAATTCTGATCCCCCAGTCTCAAAACGACGTCGTTTTGACTATGTAATGCTGATTTTTCTTTTCTCCTTTCTCAAAACGTCGTCGTCTGTTTATTAAAATAAAAGAATTATACTCCACCGCTATATCAAAACCCCGTCGTCCTTCGTCAGCTTCAAAGACCAGAAATTCAAACCCGCTTTATGTTTTAGAGGTGCTTCCAAAACTTTCCTCTGTTCACTCTGACGAGACAATCTTCCACGGAGTTAATTCACAGCGGCCATGAGTATTTGCAATTTCGGTGAATTAACGGTGATTCTTACCCCGGTCGTTCACGGTCATTGTGATACTGTGTTCTTTGTGCTTTCTGTACCTGCCACGGAGGTGTTTTTGCTTTCTTCAAGAAGTAAGTAATTTCCGTCCTTGGTACTTGGTGCTGTTTTATTTGCTTTACGTCAGTTTATTTGTATTTTAAACTACAGAGGCGGTGTATTTCTTCTTGTTTTAGTTTCTTCATTTCTTAAAAAAAATTCCACTGTTCTTTTGTCTGCCGTATACTACTGTGAGTTTCATGTTACCTTCATTCCTTTTGTTGTTTCTGTTTAATGCTGGGTTTTTTTGTTGCGGTGCGTAAACATCTACATGATATTATCTTCCGTCTTACAATACTATTAATTACTCTACATTAATTACACTTTCTTTTATATATCTATATACGTGTGGTGTGTAATCGTTCTGCTTTGTTGTCGTCTTTAGTATTGTTGTCTACTTATGTATGTACATGTTATGGACGTACTTCTCGTAGGTTTTAGTACTTGTTAGTACGACTAAGTGTTTTCTCTTATGTTGGTTGGCGTGGTTCTGTGTACTGCTGTGTTGTTTGTTTTGGTTTGCTTCTGTAGATGTGTTTTACATAGATACACTATAACAAGCATTAATGTTTATCAGTGGTTCTTTGGTTTGTTTCTTGCCTTTATTTGCTGTTATCTTTAATATAGACAACTTAGAATAACTATAGGCTCGTCGCTACACGGTGGGTTGGATTGGTTTATAGGTGGTGTATATATATAGAGAGTTTTGATTCGTTTTCTCTTACTCTGATTTAACTAGATTGGCAGATGGAGTTGTACTCGATGAGAGGGTCTTCTGCAATGATTATATAAATTTGGCTCATAGCATGGGTGTTTTCTTGTACGATGATTTATTGGCGATAGTATCCCTTCGTTATCAGAGAATACATATTCTCCAGATCAGAGACTCTGGCAATCTTGTTGATGTGCGGGCAATTGGAGAATACTGCCGTGAAGATGATGAGCTTTTTCTTAATTCCAGTGCTCAGGCAAGTGGTACTGCCTCAAGAACTTGAACAAATTATATATAATTCCTGTGGGTGCATTGTTAAAATAGTAATTGCAATGTTGTAAAATTTTAGTTATTAAAGCAAATAAATTGTCTTGATCAGCTCATTTTCACAAAATTCTCAATTTTCTGAAATGGATATCGTAGTTTATTGATTAGTTATTTTCTGTTCTTGCATTCTTTTGATATATTAATCCATTTGCCAATGTTAGAATGTTCTGATGTGATCTTAGCACATAAGGTGTAAGTGATTTTGAAGAGTTGATGACTATAGCTTCTTTATCATTTTTACCTCGAAGTGAATTGCAAACTGGTCCATATTGGCTCCATATATAATACTTTGGGAAGGTAAATAACGATTTAGGAAGGGTGAATTATTTTTGGACATCCACAATTGGAAATAGAAACAGTCAACCAGACGATTACTTAACCACTGATTGCTCCATGAAGGGGGTGAGTTATTGGTGCCGATATGAAGAAAAAAAAATGGCAATCAGAAACCTAATTTTTGTCTTTTTTGTTTGTTTTATCTCACCTGATATGCTTTCTTATGAAGGTTTCTTTTGGTCATGTAGTAGGTCTGATTATTTATTTTTTATGGTTCATCACAGTATTCGACTATTCCAGACAGAAATGGAACACATAATATTGGGAATGAGTTGCATCATATCCAACATAGTTCAGAGGCTTCTTTTCTAAGTGGTTTAAAGCAGCGCTTGCTTTCTTTCATATTTCGATCAATATGGAATGAAGAAGATGATCCCACATTGGTGAGTCATATCATGTAACTTTTGAATTCTTTGTTTTGTCCATTTACTTCATTGTGAGTAATGATCGCTTGCCTTATTCATTATATATGGTAATTATTTATCTGAAGAAGCATAGGCTGCATTAGTATTTGGGTGTCTCTCCATATATTATGCAACTTAAACTATGGAAACTAATAAATCATCCTAGATTTTCTTCAAGGCTGAATTTTTTAAATTATTAATGGCAGAATCTCATGGTATCTGTATAAGTTAATATGTTTTGGGAATTAAATTCTGGGAAAGCTTCTTTTAGGAAGATTTTCATGAAATCTGAGCAGCCAATGGCATTTATTAATCAGTTCTGCAAACTTTTGAAATCGTGTGAACTCAAACTACATCTTTTAATTATTTGGAGTGATGCTTTTTCTTTTGCTACCAGAGAATGCAATGCCTGAAGAAGAAGTTTTACTACCATTTCCAAGATTATGTTGATTTGGTGATATGGAAGGTAGAATGAAACTTATATATTTGAATGCTTATAGAAGCTTATGAACCATGATTTTTTTGCAATTTTTTTTTTTCATTCAATGATGTATTATCTCAGTATGATTTTTGCTTTCGGTCTTTTCTCTGCATTATTAGAGCTTTGAAAATAGTTAATTATACTGCACAGGTGCAATTCTTGGACCGCCATCACCTTTTGATCAAGTTTGGAAGTGTGGATGGTTGGGTGAGTTTTATTTTATTGTTTGATAATCTTCGATTTGTTGACATATTCTTCTTTTTTTCGAGGTTAGTATTATAACCTTTTTGTTGAATAACCTTAAATATTTGAACTAGCTTACGAAGATGTTATATGGTTTAGGACCTTTAGGTTACTAAAGCTTTAATAGCCTATATTTATCCAAATTGAGTCCCCATTGTAAAGGCGATTCAAGTTTACGATTTTTTTCTTTACGTTAGTAGCTTCAGTGCACATACTTTGCACTTTGTTTTGCAGTTCCATATGAAGAGAACAATATATCCAATAGTCTTAGTGATTTAATCTTTTCAACATTGAGTTTCTTTATTTCATTTGTTGATTGACCTTTATCTTTGCTTTTTCTCTGTCTATTGAAATATAGCACTACTGTTTCATGATATCAGGCTCATGATCAGGCTTTTACATTTTAAGTTAAATTATTATGATAATATATTAGATTAAGAAGAAAATGCTTTCCTCCCAATCGAGACATATAGTATAGTGTATCAGCAAGTGTTCACCTGGTGACTACTGTATTACTTTGATAAAAAAAATACGAATATTTCTGTTTCTAATTATAATCTTCTTCTTTAACTAAAAGTAGTATCTTTTTGGGGGGCAAATATGATATGAATGCGAATGGCCATATACCGATTTTATTTTATTTTTATTTTTTTTATATGATATACCGATTGAGAGATAACTTAAAAAATTGGATAGTTAATGTGATCAAATACATGTTGTAATTCTGTATCATTTCAATAAGAGGCTCCATAAATTGATATACTTAAGCCAATGGACTATTATATGTAGGGGCTAATTGAGGTCTCATTGTTTTATGCTAACTTGGGCACCTGATATCTATGAGGGTTCACCCACCCCGGTAACAGCATTCCTTTCAGCTGAAGGTAAAAAGCAATGGTAAGTCTATAGATGTTGCTGCGGATCCTATGTAGGGTTTCTATTGATTTGGGGATTTTTAATTGGTTGATTTGTTGGCAATTGCAGCTTCCTCTTTCTTTACTCAAGACCGCGCAAGGCCACCCTATGGTACGACTGGTTTTCTTCACAATCAGCCCTTTTTTTTTTTTTTTTTAGAAATAGGGCAATTTATATGTAGTTTCATATTTTAATGATTAACTTCTTTTGTTAACCTTGTGCTGCTGATTTTAAATTTAATTTTTTATCAGACATAAAAATGCATATTATGATTTGAAAGTTTGAAATCGATATATTCATGTCCTGTTCTTGCATATATTATGAAAATGAGTTGAACTGATGCTTGGTTGTCAATGCTGGGTAACAGTTGGTGGAACTTAAAAATGGGGAGACGTACAATGGCCAATTGGTTAACTGACCCTCCCACCTTTCTCGTGTCCCTTTAATTCCACCGTCTTCAACTACAGGTCGGATTACTTCCACGATTGCCTTCTTTTCTTCTCTCTTCCCACGTGGGTTGTAGCAGGGTCCGAGAGTTTGAAGAAACACATGTGCGAAAAAACACAGTTTCTCCAGCTTCTTTTATTCCTTCTGCTCTTTCTTTTGTGCCATAAGTTACTGTAAGCTATTTATTTGTTCATTTAATTTCAATTTTTTTTTCTTTATTGTTTACTTCCATATCTTTGTTCAACAATATTGCTCTTTCTGTCTCTATCTTTGTGTGATTGAAATTCGAGAGTAGTTCATTTTGAATTATGTGGCAGAATCAATTCTATTGAAATTGAATTTGATCCGATTCGATCCGATTTTTCTTGATAAGTCTGAATTCTTTTGACGAAAACCCACAAAATAATCAATCTCAAAAACGAAAAAGATCACACCTTTTTGTTTTATAATAATTTTCTCTCTCTTACAGTTTCTTGCTTGATGGAATTTTTCAGCTCTGTTTTACTTTGAGGTACGATATATTGACTTACTTTCCCTTTTTCTAATATTCAACTAAATTGACTCATTCTTTCTGTTTTAATTTGCAATAATTGAACTGGGTTCTTTCCCTTCTCTCTTATTTTTTCTGGGTATTGGGTTTAGTTTAGTTCTTGTGAAGGCTTGAATCTGTTTGCTTTTTAAACTCTGGTTTTTGGTGATACTTTACTCATATTGTTACTTGAATCTAAAGCATCTCTCTTGAGGAAAATAATAGATAGTGGTATTTTTTTATTTAACAATTCAGAGTTAATAGTGATTAAACTTGATGAAGAATGCTTTTAAGGCAACTAACATTAAGAGAGTTGGGAATTTGTCATACCTTTCTTGTGACAATGAAGATATTACAGTTTTTTCTTTTTTACTTTCTTTCCCTTTTTGTATGAATATTAGTGCTTACATTTTGATTATATTGTTTTCTTGCAGAAATTGACCCAGCTATTACTATTTTGATAAATAAAGAACCTGGTAAGCAAATTTACTCCCCTCAGTTATTATAAATTTTGACACATATAGCTATGCACCTGAGTTACCCAATTGCCTCTTTTAGCTGTCTTCATTTATTGACTTTGGCACTTTATTATTGACCTCTTGCTCAGTTTTCAGAAGTTATTGTGATTATTTCACATTTCCTTCTAACCTCCTAAATGTCATAATACAAGAAATTGTTCTTTTGACTATTCCCATAATCCCATGTTCATTGTGGTCAATCTCCTAAGTGTCAATCAATTTTGTTGAATTACAGTGAAGAAATCTCCTCGGACATGGGATGCTTTGTATCGACTCCAAAAGATGGAGGTGGAAATAGGAGAAGACCATCAAACATTGGGGAAGTCTCTGTATATGTTCCAGGTTTACGGATCCCTAAGCCTGTCGATTTTTCTCTTGCACTAGGTGATCACCTAAGTAAGATTTTAGTGGAACGCCTCTTTGCTCTTGTGGACCCGTATAGTAATTATGGCTGGGCAAGAAGGTCCAACTATTACAAGAACCAGACGTAGAACCGCTACTCAACACGGTTAGTAGTACTATAAATGTGTTTTCTTTAAACGTTTTGTTTTCATTGATGCTGTCTGATGTTAATGTTGCATCGTCCTTTTCTTACAGGAGGTTCGACGTAGGGTGATCTTCTTCATGCTTTAGAAGACTATTTGCTGGTGCTTTTGGGATTGGTTAAAGATGGTAAGTTTGTTCAATTCTAATCCAGTTCTGATTAGGGGTGTAAACATAGTAGTTAATAGCCCTAATACCGTGTGCTATGATTTAAATGAGTTGACATATTAAGCTGTGAACAAGCTTTATTTGAGTCGATTAGCTTGACATTTATATACGTATGTTATCATTTTAAGCTTATACAAGTCGAGTTAGAATCGAGTTTCAGAAACTATGAAACAAAATATATTGTTCCATCTTGGTTTTATATGACAACCAGTTGAGCTCAAACAATCTTTTATTGATGAACTCGAGATGAATATCGAGTGGCTTGGCTTGATTTTGATCTCTAGATCACATGTTGATGTTCATATTTCTAAGTGTTACTACTCCTTTGCATTTTGCAGGGAGTCCTATGCAACACAAGGTACCATTTGTTTGAATCAATCATGAGGATGAACCTGAGGTCAAATTAGGATTTCAACTTGTCAAGCATAACCTTTTTTACCTGTTTAATCAAATTAATTTAGTGTACTGTTCATCTCATTATCGATTTTATTATATACATTCAGGAAACGGCAATGTATAGTGCTTGGTATGAAGTATTATCCGTTTTGCACTTGATGGCAACACTAGCATTATCACACGCTAATTTGTTGTTTCTTCCAAGAACATCAAATGATGGTTATCAATCTTAGGTATCAGAAGGTAAGTGCAGTTAATTTCTTTAGCTTAGGACTTAGGTAGCTTTTTCGAATTGTATGATTCTAATAATTTTCTTTACTTCTGAGGTTACATGTGTCTTTTTCCAACAGAGAGCAGGCAATCTTCTGTTGATTTTTTTTAAAGGCAGCCGGTTACCTTGATTGTGTTGTTCGACATGTGCTCCCTCAGATGCCAAATGAACTCAGGTATCTTTTTGATGTCTCGAGATACCAATTAGAAGAATATTCTTCATGGGGGCTATAAATTCACTCTTTCTTCTTTAGGTAAAATCTTCCCGTGGACCTTGCTGGAGGAGTCCTACGAGCACTTTGCCTCCAAGCACTAGGCCAGGTATATTGGTTCATTAAGTAGCTGCCTTATTCGAGTAATAGAACTATATAACACCACCAAGAGAGTCATTTTTGCTCCTAGATTAGTGGTGCTTGATTGATTGATGTATATAAAGTTAAATTTCTTTGGGCATGAAATTGCTCCGTTTCTGCAATCACAAAAAAAAAAAAAATCACTCTGTTTCTTGAACAGGGTGTAGATATTCAGCTTGGACTTGCAATTGACGGTACTAAGGCCACGCTTGCTGTTAAACGAAGACTTGCATGCGAGATGGTAAAATATTGGCACCAGGTATTGCTCGATGATATTTATCTTCTTCTATGGTTATCCAAACACAAATCTATTCTAAATTTCTCATGGTTTTGGTTTGGGAATTGACTGGTTCATAGCCATGTTTGTGCTTATTATATAGCTCAAGGATTCTTTACTCCACATCTTTTGAAGCTAATAATAATATGTTGATTCATATATTCACTCCATTGTTCTTTTCATGAGGAAATTCGATTAGTGTCATCATAAGAACATTTGCTATGTAAAATCTTTTCCTTAGTAGTTCTTTCAGCTTTCTTTTAGTTTCTTCAACCTCATAAATTGTTGGAGTTTCCTCGTTCTTGTTATAGTGTCAGACTCCTGAAGATTTTATTAGCAATAATTATTTTCTCTTTTGTTTTCATCAAAAGTTATTTTTGTCACCGTTATAGGCGCAAGATAACATCATGAACCTTAGTTAATTTCTACAAGTTACTTTAATTCCTTTGGTGTTTGCTCTGCTCGAATACTTACTGTGAGTTCATTGTTTGTTCAGTTCATCTTATTTTTTAGTTTCTTATTGTTTCATTGAATTTTTTTGTTCGGCTGCTATGAAAGTGATATAGGTTTGTACATGCTATATTGATTCTGAAATTTCAGTTTGAGGATTAATTATGCTTCTTTAATAAACTGCTCTACATATCTGGACTCCATGTGATCTGTTATGAAAGTGATATAGGTTTCTACATGCTATTTTGATTCTCAAATTTGAAACTATTGCTTTAGCATTTGGTGATATTTCCAGGAGAATCAAATGAGTAGGCATATTACAGAAAGTCTTTGGAGATTGAGGTGTGATATTTCAAGATAGTCCAATATGTGGATTTTCTTTGGGATCTTATGGGAAGTACAATTTTTGAATTTCTGAAAGGGCATATCATGTTGTTCTTGTTACTCTGGTAGAAAAGTGGAATAATATGCCTCGAATTTATCCGTTCAAATTCACAATTCAATTTTAAAGACTATAGTGGTATAAACTAAGGTCAGACCTAGATAGTTTCAAGCTATATATAGGCATGTCATATTCCTTGATAGCTGTGTTCGAATCAAAATGCTCCTTTTGTTTGACGCCGTGGAACGAGACGGGGCCCCTTTCTCGCCTGCGTGCCCACATTTGAAACCTAGGTAACTAAATTCGCGCACCAGGGGTGTCGACGCGCTCCGAATTCGCGAATCGGAGCGCATTTGCAAAATTCGCAAAAAAAGCGCGAATTATTGAAAGTGAGAGCGCGAATTCATAATTTTCGGAGCGCGAATTTATAATTTTTGGAGCGCGAATTTATTATATATAGAGCGCCGTTTTAATTTTGATAGAGCGTGTATCATCCTTACAAAGAACATGCACTAGACAATTTAAATTCACGAATTTTGACAAAAAGTGACATTTTTACATAGATTTTGTAAAGTTTATTGGTTTATTTTGTGATTTACAAATACTTGTAACTTGGAAGCATTACAATTTACAACCACAAAAAAAAAAAAAAAAAAATCACAAATAATGCTTGTAACTTTGTTTTGTAAAGTTTACAGGTTTATTTTGTAATTTACAAATAATTGTAACACAAATAATACTTGTAACTTTATTTTGTAAACTTATGGGTTTATTTTCTAATGAATATGTAAATAACAAAAATAATACTTCCTTCGTCCTTCAATTTGTATCCTCATGATTTTTTGTTTTGGTATGTCACTTAACTAAATTTTATTTTTTAAAATGAGATTATTATTTTAAAATCACATTCTCATAAAGTAATGCTTTGAACTGCTAATATCGTTTCAGTCACTATTTTCAAGGACATCAATGTATAAGTAATTCATTTTTTTTTTCATCTCTTATCTAACCAAATTATTAACTCTAATTTGTAGTATTTTTTATTGTATGATTTGGATGAAGGTGGGGCTTGTAGTTGTGGATATGGTAATTTATATAGTGAAGGGTATGATACACACACATCATCATTGAGTACAATATTTTTTAACAATGGGCAAAGTTGTGGAGCTTGCTTTGAACTTAAATGTGTGGATGATCATAAGTAGTGCCTCCAAAATATGTAATTTCAATAATATATGTATACCTAAGTATTTCTTGATTATATTTTTTTGTCTCTCCTTATCACCCCTACCCTCACATGCACCCACCAACTAACAACATGTGTATTTTTTATCGACATAAATGCAAATCTTTCTTAACCCTGCAATTCATGTTTTTCACAAAGATCTAAAATTTTAGGCGTTGTTTAGTTCGTGAATTTTATTGATGAAAATTG
>JAYDYQ010001642.1:0-13235 GCA_034814905.1 Penstemon davidsonii
CGCTATATGATATGGCGTTGCATAGAGATCAATGCAAATATGTTGAAGAAAGCAACAACATTTTAACCGCCAGGGTTAAGGAGCTCGAAGGTCAACTTGCTCAGATCGGTAATTCCCGAGCTTCCGCTGAGACTCCATCCGCTCCTCTTGCCAATGAGAACTTGGAAACTGACAATCCGCATATTATTGGTATGATGACGGATGCTAGTCGATATCAGGCCCAGGTCGACCAGTTAACTCGAGAAATGGATGAGCAGCGAGTTTCACATACCACTGTAGTTAGCAAACTGGAGTCGGAGATCGCCTCGCTTCGATCTCAACTCGCGGCAAAAGAGGATGGTTCTTCGGATCTAGATAGGATCATTGATGATCACCGATCGCCCGACGTCGAACCCATCGTCCGAGAGTTTCTCGATTCCCCCGTGCATACTGCCATAATTCATCAGAAGATCGGAAGTCTGCTCTTGAGCTCATTCTATAAAGGCGTCGATCAATTAATAGAGTCTGGGCAGATCCCTGATAGGCGCGATGAATACCGCCGAGTTATGGTTATTGAAAAAGATCGAAGACTTCAAGACTACCCTGCTGATTGCTTGCCTTCTGTCGAGTATAGTAATCACCCTCTGGCTCACTTGGTCGATGAGTACGGAACTCCATTTTCCGTGCCAGCACCTGATTTGGAATTAATAAAGGATATCCTGGAGGATCAAGCAAACGAAGAGGGAGACGACGATGATGAAGATGATGTTGAAGGAGATTAGGTCGACGAAAGGAATGAAGAAGGGAAGGAAGGATCGCCTCCGAAGGAAACTAACTCCCCCACTTAGGATGTTTTTATTATTTTCCTTCATTTTCTTGTAAGTTTAGGTCTTTTGTGTAGCTAATCTCGTAGAATATGTAAAATTCCTTTATTGATATATATGTGACTTTCAATGAAATATCCTTCGTCGATTTTATGATCGTAGTATATAATCAATCCGTTTTTTGGCATATATTTGAATTTTTACTGCGCGCCACGGTCTGAGGACATAATTGTCATTTCCTTTGCTATATATAAAGGTAAATCTTTTTTGGGTTTTACCGCGCGTCCCCACCTGTAATATAAAATTTTCTTGCTGTTGATCGGAGCTCACAACTCGATATTTCATAAGAACTTCTGATTTTTTGATCATGAGTTCCAACCTCTTTTCTGGAGCTGTCAAACGATCTCTGCGGGGTCCATCCCGACGAGATACTCCGAAGAAGAAAACCCGAACAGAAAGTTCTCATCAATCATCTTCCCAAGGGGGATCTTCTTCTCGAGAAGCCATGCCTCGATCTGATCCGATATCACCCTTGTCAGGTGGAAATCCAAATATAGTGAAGAATATCCCTTCTCCGACAAGGGAAACTACGAACTCTTCGATGGGATTTTCAAGGGCTCCGATCCGTAGTCCCTTGGTTGATCCGAAAATTCTGGATGCTTACCAGACCGAAGGTTCTCGATCTATTTCTCCTCCTCCAGTAGATCAAAGGACAAACGAAGAGTCTAGAACTATTCTTCCTCCTCCTGTGGAGCAAATAACGAACGAGGAGTTCAGAGGTACTACTCCTCCTCCAGTCGATCAGTCAATAAACGAGGAATCTAGAACTATTTCTCCTCCTCCCGTGGAACCAATAACGAATGAGGAGTCTCGAGCTGCTTCTCCTCTTCCAGATGAACGATCAGTGGATGAACGTTCCCCTTCTGGCCGAGATGCAACAAATCAATCTATAAGTCAAGAAGGTTGCGCACAGGTCGTGACTACTGCTCCCAATTCTGAGATTGATCCAATACTGCAATTAAGGGGTTCTGTGGAAGACATCCCTGAGTCTTTCTTTGCCCCTCCGCGTTTTCAGGTCGTTGTTTCCTCTTCTCAAGATACCCGAGCCATTTCCCCTGTCCTTATTTCCCAAGAAGTGTTAAAAACTGGGTCTGGTGGACGATCCGTCTCTTTTAGATGATCGTCCGTTCAAGGAGCAGGTCGAAGAAATAACTGAGTTCGGGATGCGTCGATCCGGTGGGGTCTCGACAGATGCATGTATTCCAACAACCCTCGATCCTGATGGGGTTTCTTGGAACCTGGGAATGGGTACGATTTTGCCCAAAGAGCTCGACAAACTGCAAAACCATTCTTCCTTACGTCTCGTTCAGTCCATTTTCAAGCGTTTAGAAATGGTAAGCATATCTTTGTTGTTGTTAATAGATATCTAGACTTTTGAAGCTCCTTACCATTTCTTCTTAACAGGCTAAGCATGAAGCTCTCCAGCTCGGGATACAAAATGACGATTTTTACTTTGCTTGAGAAGAATCCGAGGTTGAGCATCTCCGAGCTACCACTGAGAGGCTTACCAAAGAGAAGGAAGAGCTTGAGCATCTCCGAGCTACCACTGAGAGGCTTACCAAAGAGAAGGAAGAGCTTGTTCAACTAAATAGCAGCCTGGAGTCTGATAAAGAGCAGCTTACTAAGGAAAAACAAAATCTTCTCCAGCTGAAAGAGCAAGAGTTTGACAGAGGTTTTTCTCTTGGATATAAGCAGCGTACCCAAGAAATGATGACCTATCTTGGTTATCCGACGATTCCCGATCATGCTCACGAATAGTAGACAAAGACCATTTTATTTTTTTTTATTTTTTATTTTTTTTTTAAGATGGAATGTAAATATACATTTTGCCTGATGAATAGAAGATCATGCTTTTTGTTAGACTTCTGCGTCTTTTCGATCTGTTTGTTCAATCAATAACTGTTTTCAAAATTCTTGGGAGAGAAGAACCTAATTTGGTAGTTGTGCCGTAACTGTAGGACGGTTCGTATGCTTTTGTGCATTGATTGAACATTTCCCCATGCTATAAATAACCCATTTGAGAAGTAGGAAACTTAAACGATAGAAACAACATGTCTCCTAGAAGTATTTCGTTTTGGTATTTATGGCATGTTGATTATGGTGGAGATATCAAACCAAATTGTTTTTTTGGAGAAGCGAGAGCTGGTTAGTTCATTAAAAATGGTGGTGTTCCCTGGGGAAGGTATGCTTTTCTGTCCATGCATGCTCGAAAACTTGTCTCCAAGGCATGGAGAACGAACCTGTCTCAATTGTATGACAGCAAAGTTCTTTCCTTCCTCGTTTGCAGAAAAAAGTGGCCTCTGAACCATTCCTTTCTCAGTGTGCTTTAGCTTGATATTGTGATCGACCTCTGATGCAGCATGCTCCTCTTCAAACATCAGCAAATATACGCACTTCTGCATGGTCCTCGTTTCTATGCAGTGGTAGTAGTCTGAGAATAAGGAGTAGGTCGAATTGAAGGAGCAGATCATTCCGAGGAGTAGCAAAGTAGGACTAGTATTTGTAATAATTGTAATTAGATTTTTGAAGATAAATGTAGTTTTTCCTGATAATTTGGCTGTTTCCGTGAAATGTAACGATCCTCTTAAAGATCTGAATAAAATCGATTATTCTTGACCAGTTTATCTGGAGTCTCGTACTTTTAGTTCTATGGCAATGATCGATCATTTATCCGACACTGTGAACTATCCTGGTAACAGTGTTGATCTGGACCGTTGATAGGACCTCAATGTAACACCTTTGGATCCTTTATCCCCTGTCTATAAAAAGGGTCATTCCATGCTTCCTCATTCTCAGAAATGAATTTGTCCAACAAGTATTATCATTGTTACACGCATTGTCGATCACCAAAATGTGTTATCTTATCAAATGATGAATCCTTGACTTGGTATGGGAGGAATTGGAAAGAAGAGATCTCCAACTCATATGGTGATGGTCGGGCGAATCTTATAATTGGGATTTAGTCGACCTTAAACTACGCCGTATGATAGGGGTCGAGGTTAGAGGAAAGCAGGATTCTATGCTTTATCGAAATCAACTTGTTTCTAACAGGTCGATGATGCCATGCATGAGATCCTTTTGATCCCTAATCTATTATATAAGGAAGAAGCATCAGCTTTTTCGAGGTGGTCGAGTTGAGAAGACATGTATCCTTCTCTCGATGATCGTCAGACGTCGATCTTGAGAAGAATGCCTGAACATTAGTTTCTCGTCACTGTTCTCAAAGTAGAAGAAAAGATGATCAGTCCGATGAAACTTTGAAGCGTTTGGAGACTAGATTCTTTCTTTTGTTATTTTGTAGGTGTAATTGCTTAATGCACTTGATCGATGAATATTCGACATGTAATATTAGCTCTGCTACGATAGTCTTTGTATTGTCTCCATCGATCTAATATAAGACTTCTATTTTGACCGAATCAAAAACGCATTTATTTCCAATCCTGTATTTAAGGCTTGTAGTTATGACTTTGTAACATAATTCCCGATGTGCGTCATTGCCGTTGATTGGATGCGAGTTTCACCGTTGGATTTTAACTCACCCTGTCTATAAAAGGAATCTTTATCTTCCTTCTAGTTACCATTAGAAGTAAAAAACCTTAAACAAATGTACTTCCTCTTTGTTCAAAATGGCGGTCGTCCGCCTAATTCGAGAATCAAACAAAACACTTATTACGTCGACTCGGTATGGGCGGAATCGGAAAATGGGGATTTCTCAAAAGCCATGAAATCTCCGAACCCTAATAAGGGGAATAGATTGGAACGCCTATCCTCAACCGATCAACCTATGTAAATGGGTAAAGGTCGGTGTTGTGGGGTTCCGATCTATTAGTTACGCGGTCGGTGGAAAGCTGGTTAGTTCATTAAAACGAGAATGTATGATCAAAAAATGCTGACCACCATCGACCGTCGTAACATTATGATCTCTCAAAGCTCTCTCTGATTCCAAAGCTTTGTGGCCGTGAGCACGACTGGTCCTAGCTGGTGGCAAGAATTCTGAGAGAAATACAGAGATGAATCAAGCTGAAGTCCCTTTTGTTAGCTCCTTTCTTCATTATGTAATAGAATTTGCTGTCGATTAGTTAGGGGAGTTTGTGTATCTTTCCGATGTATATGGTAGTTTTTGAATTAATAAAACCTTGCAATATATCAACTCGTTAGTTTATTTCATACGAAGAGCTCTTATCAACCCAATTGGTTCTGCTGTAACCTTCTGTTTTATTTACTTAGTAATTATTTTGTTTATCTTGCTCGTCTGTTAAGAGATCGATGAGTGTATACCGACCCAATCGGTTTTACTCAAAGGTATAATGTACTTTTAGGTGTTTTACCAACTGTGGTTTTCACCTTTGTAGATCGTTCATTAGGAGATCGAAGAGTTTATACCGACCCAATCGGTTTTACTCAAAGATTCATTATACTCAAGTTTTATACCAACTGTGGTTTTAACTTTTGTAGATCGTTTATTAGTAGATCGGTGAGTGTTTACCGATTCATTCGGTTTTACTCAAAATTTTGAGGTTGTATACCAATTATTGGTTTTAACCTTTGTAGATCGGTGAGTGTTTACCGATTCATTCGGTTTTACTCAAAATGTTTTAGGTTGTATACCAATTATTGGTTTTAACCTTTGTAGTTTGTTTTAGTAGATCGGTGAGTGTTTACCGATTCATTCGGTTGTACTCAAAATGTTTTAGGTTGTATACCAATTATTGGTTTTAACCTTTGTAGATCGTTTTAGTAGATCGGTGAGTGTTTACCGATTCATTCGGTTTTACTCAAAAAATTTTAGGTTGTATACCAATTATTGGTTTTAACCTTTGTAGTTTGTTTTAGTAGATCGGTGAGTGTTTACCGATTCATTCGGTTTTACTCAAAATGTTTTAGGTTGTATACCAATTATTGGTTTTAACCTTTGTAGATCGTTTTTGACAAAAGTCTTTTTGAGCGCGACTTATGGGGAAATAAGCAAAAGCTTTTATTATAATTGTAGAAAAATTTAATGCACGAAAGGGAAATAACAAAACACTCTAAAAAATGGAAAAACTAATTCCTTGCGAATCCTGTCTAATTTCTAAACCTTCTTATCTTTGGATTTAACGACCATAATATCTTCTGAGATTTACTGCATTCCATGTTCGAGGAAGCAAAGTTCCATCCATATGAGCTATCTTGTACGATCCCTTTTTTCCGACCGCAATCACCACATAGGGACCTTCCCAATTTTGCTGTAACTTTCCCACATGTTTGGATACTTCAACTTTTTTTAGTACCAAATCACCTTCTTTGAATGATCGTATCCTCACCTTTTGATTGTAGGCTTTTTCCATGCTGGATTTAGCCGCTTCTAAACGCAGACTGGCTTTTTCCCCTAAGGTCTCACTCAAATCGATGTCATCCTTTCTCAGTTGATCGTTTGATTCCTCCTCGTAGAGCTCAATTCTAGGGCTGGGGACTAGCGCCTCTACTGGGATAACTGCCTCCGACCCATAGACTAGGCTAAACGGTGTTTCACCTGTTGAGGCTTTTACTGTAGTTCTGTTGGCCCAAATGACGCCTGGCAGTTCGTCCAACCATTTCCCTTTGGCGTCGTCCAGTCTTTTCTCGAGTGATTTGACAATCTCTCGATTTGCCACTTCAGTTTGTCCATTAGCTCTAGGATGTCCGACAGACGTGAAGTTTTGCTGTATTCCAAGCTTCGAGCACCATTCTTGAACTTGTTTTCCAGCAAATTGGGTTCCATTGTCAGAAATCAAAATTCTTGGGATTCCAAAACGACAGACTATATTTTTCCAGAGAAAATTTATAACTTGGAACTGTGTTATCCGAGCTAAGGCTATGCATTCAATCCACTTGCTGAAATATTCGACAGCGACCAAAACATAACTCTTTTTCGATCTGGCCATTGGGAACGGTCCCACTATATCGATTCCCCATTGATCAAAAGGCCAACAGATCGGAATTGGGTGTATTGTCTCAGCTGGTTGATGTATTATATTTGAATGTACCTGACAGTAATGACAGTGTTTTACATAGTCTTGCGCGTCAGCGTACATCGTTGGCCAATAGTAACCTGTTCTCAAGCATTTGAGCGTAAGTGCTCGAGCGCCACTGTGATTCCCAGCTTCTCCCTCATGTATGCTTCTAAGGATGCTTTCGGAATTGTGCTCGGGAATGCATTTTAGCAGAATTCCTGAGACGGATCGTCTGTAAAGTTTTCCTTCTAACATTGCATATCTTGGTGCTCGATATCTTATCCTCCTAGCTTCATTTTTACAGCTAGGGAGTGATCCATCTTTCAAATAGGCAATTAACGGAGTCATCCAACTGTCTGCTGCCAAGTCGATATCCATTACTTCAGTAAGTGGGATAGTATCGAGGTCGATCGAGGGTGTTTTGGAGATTAGCCAGGTGATTACTCTTTTAGATTTACCATCCCTTGTTCCTGTAAATCTAGATAGTTGATCATCCCATCTATTTTCTTCTCGTGGGATGTTTTGAATATCAAACTTATCAAATTTTCCAGTCAACTCTTTCACTTTCGCCAAATATTTTATCATGTTGTATTCTTTTGCCTCGTACATTCCGCTAATTTGTCTCTGAATTAGCTCGGAATCCGTCAAGACATTCAAAATCTTTATATCGGCCTGTATAGCCATTTCCAACCCCGCAATTAGAGCTTCGTATTCTGCTTCGTTATTGGTTACCACGAAGTCTAAAGTGATGGCATAATTCATATCCTCGCCGTTTGGTCCTTGGAAATTAATTCCTGCACCTCCACCATCTCTGCTTGATGCGCCATCGACATGCATAAGCCATGGTAGGTCGTTGACGATCATAATACTGTTATTGCTTGTCGATGTCACTTCGGAGCTTATCTCCGATAGACTTGGAGTTTCAAGGAGGAAATCAGCAAGTATCTGAGCTTTGATTGCAGTTCGTGGTCGATATTCGATTTCGTACTGTCCCAATTCTACAGCCCATTTGATTAACCTTCCCGAGGCTTCTGGCTTTGATAAAACTTGCCTCAAAGGTTGATTGGTAAGTACGATGATCTTGTATGTTTGAAAGTATGGCCGCAACCTACGCGCTGACGTTACCAAAGCCAAAGCGAATTTTTCAATTGTTAAATAATTCTTTTCCGCTCCTTGCAATAATTTACTCAAATAATAAACAGGCTTGTGTTCCGAGCCCTCAATTTTTACCATAACCGAGCTCACTGCAGCCTCGGAAATAGCGATGTATATGTATAGAGGTTGTCCTTCCGTGGGTTTGGCGAGCAGGGGTGGCGAGGTCAAATATTCTTTCAGCTGCTCGAATGCATGATCACAAGCCTCGGTCCATTCGAAGGTCTTAGCTTTTCTCAAAGTTTGAAAAAATGGTAGACTTTTATCTGCGGACCTTGATATGAATCTATTAAGGGCAACAATCTTTCCGACCAGACTTTGCACCTGAGTAATATTTCTAGGAGGCTTCATTTCAGTAATAGCACGTATCTTCTCCGGATTTGCTTCGATGCCTCTCTCATGGACCAGATAACCTAAGAATTTTCCAGACCTTACCCCAAAGGTACATTTTAAGGGGTTGAGCTTCATTCCATACTTCCTCAAGATTTTGAAGCAACGATCAAGGTGTTTAATGTGGTCTTCTTCACTCATGCTTTTTACTAGCATGTCATCGACATACACTTCCATTATTTCACCGATCATCTCTTTAAACATCAAGTTGACCAACCGTTGATAGGTTGCTCCGACATTTCTTAATCCGAACGGCATTACTATGAAACAATATACGCCCTGTTCGGTAATGAATGCAGTCTTTTCTTGATCTCTTTCATCCATGAAAATCTGATAGAAACCTTGGAATGCATCCATCATACTAAAAATTGCAAAACCTGCTGTCGAGTCTACCAACAGGTCGATCCTTGGGAGAGGGTAAGGATCTCTTGGACACAACTTATTTAAATCTGTGAAATCGTTACACATTCTCCACTTGTTATCCTTCTTGTCACCTTTTGAGACAAGTACGACATTACATAGCCATTCAGTAAAGTGTATTTCTCTAATCTGTTTAGACAATAAAAGCCTTTCGACCTCTGCTTTTATTATTTTGTCCTTCATAGGGCCATGATTTCTTTTCTTTTGTCTGACCGGTTTTGCGCTCGGATCTATCTTCAAAGAGTGGGTTATGATTCTTGGGTCGATCCCCACTATGTCCTCCGAGCTCCAGGCGAAGACATCTACATTTTTCCTTAAAAAATTGATTAACATAACTTCTCCCTGTGGAGACAGTTCAGTTCCGATCCTGGTGATTTTGGTTGGATCATTCTCGATTAACTTGACCTCTTTATGCTCTGGCGCACGTAGAGTCAGATCTATGGGCTCTTTCCCTTTTTTATCGATCCGATCCGTGCTAGGCAACTCAGGCTCATGAGATCTCTCCGTCGAGGATCCTACTGTTTTTCTTTTTGACGGTGTTAGAGGATCGACGTTCCTTTTCAAAGATAGTGCCGTGTTGTAACAATCCCAGGCCATGCAGTGGTCGTTGACGATTTCGCCGACCCCAGAGACTATAGGAAATTTTATTTTCTGGTGATAGGTTGACACAACTGCTCGAAATTGGTTTAATGCCGGTCTTCCCAAAATGGCATTATAAGCGAATGGTGCTTCAACCACTAAAAACTTTATCATTTTGGTTACTCGATGAGGTTTGTTCCCAAGAGTTACACTCAAATTGATAGTTCCAGCTGGAACTATTTCCGATCCTCCAAACCCTACGAGTGGTGTAGCTACTCTTTGGAGAGTTATTTTTCCCAGATTCATCTGGTTTAGCACTTCGATAGCTATTATGTTAGCCGAGCTTCCGTTGTCGATCAGGATTCTTTTGACATTGAAATCGGCAATTTTCAGCGAGACCACCATGGGAAAATCTGGGTGGTCTTCGTTATTGTCCCAATTCAGATTTCTGGGGACTTCGCTCTCATCGAACCTGATTATTTGTTGGTTGGAGTTTTTACTCTCGAGTGCCCATACCTCCTTAGGGGCGATAAGTCCTTTTTCTAGAGATCGTGCAGTCTTGCGCCTTGCATTCCGACTATCTCCCCCTGCTGGGCCACCAGAGATTACATGTATAGTACCATTGATCCGATCGTCATCGATATCGTTTCGTCGGGGTGCATGATTACTGGGAGATCTATCACGAGGACTTCTATTTTCTTCCCTTCTTCTAGGACTTCTCGTCCTTTGTCTTCTCCGATCTGCTCTATCTATGAATTCATTCAATTTACCCTGTTGAATCAATTTTTCGATTTCTTGTTTCAGGTGATAACAGTCCTCGGTCCTATGACCGTGAGCTCGATGGTACCTACAATATAAATCGTAGTTCTTTGCCCCGGGTTTAGCCTGTGTGATTCTTTTTGCTGGGGGGATTAAATTACTTCTTTCCAGTATCACCAGGATGTCTTCTCTTGGGGCATTTAGTTTTGTAAACTCCACATAACTAATTCGATCTCTTATATTCCTTTCTGGAGATCGAGGCCTGAGGTAGACATTGGGTCTTTTCTCAAGGTTACTCCCATTGTGTTCTAATCTTTGAAATACGTTTCCTCTTCGGGGAAATCGATCGTAATCCGTGACCCTTTGCATTGGGGGTTTTTCAGGTTTTCTTGATCCTGAAGTCGATGCTTTATTCTTATTTTTGTCTTTGAAAGAATTCATCTCTTCTTGAGTCATATATTTGGAGGCCAACGTCATGATTTCTGCAAAAGTTCTTGGCTGCTTTCGACTCAAGGCGTTGCCAAATTGCCTATTTTTTGTTAGGTCGAATAGAATTGATATGATATAATCAATATTAGGGGAGTCGATCTTTAAAAGTTCCACATTGAACCTCGCTAACCAAGTTCTTAAGGACTCCCCATCTTGCTGAATTATAGTTCCTAGATAGCTCATGGGAAGCTTTTGTTTTTTCTGGCTGGCAAACTGTTGTTCTAGCTTGTTGCTTAACTCTCTAAAACTGAAGATCGAGTTAGGCGGTTGTTTTCCGAACCAATCCAGTGCTAGCCCCTCGAATGTTGTGATCATCAACTTGGCCGTATACTCCGCTGAATGAGCATACAAGTTCATTATGTTTGTGAAACTAAAGATATAGTCGGTCGGATCACTGGTTCCGTCATATCTGGGAAGTCGGGCAGGTATGGGCCCGGAGGCCTGCGCCTCTCTTATTTCTTGGCAGAATGGAGAACAGGTTGCTATGCTATCCTGGACCTCCCGGGAGCGTGGCCAAGGTTGTCTCATGGTTAATAATCTTTGCTCTAATCGTTCCTCGACCATCCTTTCTATATCTCTTTCAGAGATTCTTCTAGTAGCTTGTCGATTGACAACTGGGGGTTCCTCCATGTCATCGATAGGGACAACTGTCTGTTCCTTGGACAAGTGTGGTTCAGGACGAGCATTAACTCTTGCCTGATTAGTCCTTCGACCAAGGTGCCTTCCAGCTACGTTTGGTGGGGAGACTTGAGATCGTTGGTCTGCATCAGGACTCTCTGCTTGAGTTGACAGACGATCGTTATTTTCCCGATGTTCCCTGTCATTTTTACCCGCCCTCGAGGGATGAACTGCAGCCCTCGTTGGTCCCGCGACTGCCGGAGTTGGAAGAATTTGAGGAAAAATTGAACTTAAAAGCTGAGCAATTTGTAGTATTTTCTCCTGGTCAGCCGGTAGTGGTGGAACAGGGACGGATTGGATGGGTGAGTTAGGAACCCGACTTGCGCTAGGAGTTTGTCGTCTTCCCACGTTTTGATTGATATTTGCGTTTGCTGCAATGTGTTCCTCTACCGGATCTAAATTTCGCTGATTTGCCGGAGGCTGCGTATCGTTAGCGCTGATCCTTTGTGAATCTTCAGGCAAGTTATCCATAGCACGAGAAGGTCGAGAATTCGTGCTTCTTCCTGCGTTACGAGTGCTTTTCCTTGGATTGGCCATATTTCGATCGAGTAATTAACCTGCCCCACGGTGGGCGCCAACTGATTTAACCGAATTTCGTCTAAGGTTTAATCTCAGTAAATTATTTAAGATCACAATTTTATGTAATAGAGGTTTGGTTAAAGTACTCAGGATGGTGCAATTCAAGAACAAGCAAAGTAATATAATCGCGTAGACAATAATATGAAAGGCGAACAATTGTAGTATATTTCGTAGGTTAAATTCTGGATGTTCAATACAATGCAAGATTCGCTATTTATAATATTCCTCATGTCCTAACTGAACTAGGAGTCCTATTTAGCCTAGGAATCCTGCACGGCCTAGGAGTATCGCATGGCCCATTAAGTCCCCTGAAACGGACAGTAGGTCGATCAGCGTAGGTCGACCAGATATGTGTTTGGCTGGTCGAGCCGATCTCACAGTTTAAATAGGTCGGATCGATCTTGAATCTCCTCGGATGTTCCTAGCTGGTTATATGTGCAAAATAGCCCTCATCAAGTTGATTGATGAAGCTCTTAGTGATTCTCACTGGATTGAAGCAATGCAAGAAGAGTTGAACCAATTTGAAAGGAATGAAGTCTGGTACTTAGTTCCCAGACCTACTCATCAAAGGGTAATTGGCACTAAGTGGGTATTCAGGAATAAAATGAATGAATATGGTATTGTTACCAGAAACAAAGCAAGACTAGTTGCCAAAGGTTATTGCCAAGAAGAAGGCATTGACTTTGATGAGACATTCGCACCAGTTGCAAGGCTTGAAGCGATCAGATTATTCTTAGCCTATGCTGCTCACAAGAACTTCACTGTCTATCAGATGGATGTGAAGTCTGTTTTTCTCAATGGAGAATTGCAAGAAGAAGTTTATGTTGAACAACCTCCTGGATTCGAAGCTTATCAACAGGGAGACAAAGTATATCGTCTGAAGAAAGCTCTTTATGGACTGAAACAGGCTCCAAGAGCATGGTATGATACTTTATCTGATTTTCTTTTAATTAAAGGATTTCGCAAAGGTAAAGTAGATAAGACTTTGTTCACTATTGAATGGGATAATAATATATTGTTAGTTCAAATATATGTGGACGATATTATTTTTGGTTCAACTAACCAACAGATGTGTGAGAAGTTCTCTAAGCTGATGCAGAACAAGTTTGAAATGAGCATGATGGGAGAACTAAACTACTTTCTTGGATTACAAGTCAAACAGCTACCTGGTGGTATTTTTATTAATCAAGCAAAGTACACAAAAGATCTGTTCAAAAAGTTTATGGAAACTAGCTCATCTGTTAGTGTTTCTATGTCTACTGGACTTCGTCTGGATAAAGATGAAGATGGCAAAGCAGTTGACATCACCAAGTACAGAGGCATAATAGGGTCACTGTTATACTTAACAGCTAGC